>PVIY010002031.1:0-136198 GCA_004026745.1 Myrmecophaga tridactyla
ACCATGCTTGTTTATAACTCTCTGGGCTGAGAAAGAACCACAGAGGCTTCCTAGGAATTCTGGTTCTAGCCCTTTTCAATATTGGTTTCTGGGTGCTAATTAGGAATTTGGGTCCCGAATTGCCAAATGTTCTGGAATTAGGGGCTCACATTTAAATGCATATCCTTGGGTTTATCACAAATACCCCAAAATTCCTAAGATTGGTGTGCATATTAGGGCCTCATCTGACCATACATGATTTTGACTGTCCCGTGGAGGGCCTCTGGCAATGCCTCCTACACAGACAGAATGAACTCAGCAACTTGCAATTGCTTTGGTGGGTAATACATTTGTTTCTCTCCTTTTGTGATTTCAGTTTCATCTAGAATCAATAATCAATTATGGGATTCTCACTATGCTGAGTAGAAAGAAGGAAAGTTCTTTACTTTTGCATAGCATTTTATAAAACTCCTTCACATGGAAAATCCCAATTATTCTTATTATAGTCCTATGAGGGACAGATTAGTATTCACTTTTAAATATGAAGAAACTGAAGATAAGAGAGGAGAATAATTTATTCCAGGTTCAAGTTCATTAAGGGGCAGAAATGAGACAGGAAACCCAAGTCCTTTGATTTAAGATCCAAGCCCCTCTCCATGCCAGCACAGCTTTCTCCAAGAACACAGCTTCTCAGGTTAGAGTATATGATTGATTTAACCAATTTTCTCCCTCCCAATGCAAAAACAACTGGCTCCTTTAGATCATCACTTGCTGTTGCCAGGGGCCCTGGCTACAGAGAAAGCGGGAAGATGGGTTGCCTGTTAGGCAGTCATTCAAAACATCTGCAAAACTGCTAGTCTGTGAACTGTGGGCATGTGATTTAAGCACATCAATCCAGAATTATCTTCTAGAAGTCCTTTGTAGATTGCGTGCTACCTAAATTGTGGAACTATGCTAGATCTTTCAAATTTTATTGCCACCTTTGTGCTCTATTTCACTTAATGACAGCTTCATACATCTAGTCCCAGAAGTCCCAGACATAAATGTCCCCTTTTACTTTTCTCTCATTCTTGCCTTCAAATTGGGGCATCTAATTAGGTACCAAGTGAAAGGTTTAGGAGGCGAAAGGGTGAGAAAGAAGGACGGTAGACCGGGAAATTTAAAGCAGCCGGGTTTATTTCTGTGCTGCGGGGATGAGCTCACCAAATCCAAGATGGAGGGAGGTGAGTTACCGCCTGGGTGATGGTGTGGGCGGTTTTTAAGTGAGGGGGTCAGGTGACTTCCGGAAGGGGCGGTTCTCCAGAAGTCAGGTGTCCGGAAGGGGCGGTTCCAGAAGCCATGTTGGGAGGGGCGACACAGCTTCCGCAGCTCCAGTTGCAGTGCCCTTCTCCATTCCCCGACCTAACACCGAGTTATGTGGATCTCATTGCCATGACATCATTGTTCTTTCTTCCATTCCTCTGTCCACAAGACTCATCATCGTCTACCTAGATTATCCAGCAAGCACTCGTTTGGGAATTCTGCTTCCTTCTTCCTCTTACTCTACCTACCCTTATTTTGCAGTGTTCCCAAATGAACCCTTAGAAGCAGAGCTATGAGTACATCACTTTTGTGTCTAAAGAAATCTTTCATGTGTTTCAAAGATGTCATTGACTTTCCAATTTATCTTTTGTGAAATTTTGCTATTTTTTTTTGGAAATATTGGACCGAATGAGTGTCACAGTGACAGAGCACATACACTCAGGAAGGGAGGAAGACGGCACCCATGGATTGAGAGCCCCCCAAGGGAGGAGGAGGAGAGGGTAGAGAAAGGAGCAGGACAGAAAAAAACTCTCGCTAGAAATTTCTGTTCACAATCCCCATCTGAGAGTCAAAGAGCTCTCTCATGCAATCCTTATTAAGGAGCCAAAGGACCTGCTCTGTGCCATCCCCAGACAAGGAGCTGGGAAATACAAAGAGGGAGGAATTTGTTGCTCAGGCATCAAGGAGTAAATCCCCACTGAAGAAGAGTCAAGACGATTTCTGTCCGGAAAGATTTCTTGCTCTAACAGGAGAGAGCCAAGAAGAGTCCTGTTCAAACAGAAAAGAACTGGAAAGAGCCCCACTTAATAGAATTAAAGTAGCTCCCTAGCATGCTACAACACACAAATATCTGTAGTACTGGATTAAGAATTGTGATTTAGCAACATAGATTCCATTTCCTCATACTAGAAGGAAACAATGGGTCTCACTCACTAGCTGGCATGAATACAGCAGGGTCTGAGGGGCTGTCAGCATTCCACCCAGTTAAGGCAAAACAACTAATCATGAGTAAAGTGAAACTTTATTCGAAAGGATTATTTCAAGGCGGAGAAAATGGACTATTGCAATAGGGAGAATGCTCTGGCCATAAGAACTACAGGCATCTCAAAAGCAAACAAAGAGGCTTTTCTTGTACAGGGAAAGGTAGGTAGAGCTAGCAGAAAGGGGCAGTTGAGTGAGCAAGGGAGAATGAACAAATTGCATGGTTTGACAGGAAATATGTCTGTGGATTAGCAGCATAAGCAAATAAGTGAGGCGTCTTCTGCATTTGAATGATTGCTCAACTTGGGGGCAAGTTTCCATGGGAAAGTGGGGAGGAGAGAAGCCTGACTGAAGTTTGGTCATACTGAAGCAGAGGGTTAGAAATGCAGAATTATGAGCACTTGGTCAAAGCATTGCCTGATGCTGTACCTGGACTTGTATCTCTTCTGAAACAAAACTTGTTAACTCTTAATACTCAGGTGTTGTTTTTCCTGGTAGACCAGGGAATGCCTGAGTATGGTATTGACTCCTGAGCCAGCATTTATTCCTGGTGCATGTTAAAATGTGGTGAAGTTCCATATTAACATAAAATGGAGGTAATTATGGGGCCATCAGGAAGCCTTTGAAATCTCTCCCTCTCTCTTTTCTGCTTAGGGGTTTTTGACATTACAGAAGACTGTAGAGCCTGAGTCTCAGACATAGATTTTCCTTTTCTCATTCACTTTGCCTAGTTAATTGTTTTAGGACAACCCTGCTAGCCCCTTTTGTTATTCTTGGGCATAGCAGCCCAGATTCTGCCTTGGTATTGAAAACATTAAGTGATTTTTGAATCTTCAAAAGTAAGATGCCAGCCTTCATTTCAGGAGCAAAGTATGAGGGATAGTTTGCAACACGCGAAAGAGCCAAAAATGCGCCTTGGTACGAGTTTGGGGTGTCTCCTTACACTGTCCTGTGCAGTTAACTTAATGAGTTAACTTACTACTTAGTCAGCATCAACTTTGCCTTTTCTAGGTTAATTTAGGACACAGAAAAATATCTGTAATAGTGTAATCTGTAATAGTGGCTATACAGAACCAGCAGAGCAGGCGTCATGGGTCTTCAAACTCAAGAATGAGAAGCTGTTTCAGTTCTGAATAATGCACCAGAGTCTTCATTTTCAAATAACTTTTTTCTTCTTTAGGGATTTAGCTATTAATTCCCCACTGGTTTAAATAGCAATGATATACTGAGCATTCATTTGTTTTTGAGGCCTAAGTGAGTCGCCAAGAGGATCTTTCCTTTAGAAAATATGTACTTTATTTCGCCCACTGCATCTAAATGAATCTACTGCAAAGCTGTGTTTACCCACATCTATATGCAAATATTGACTTATGCATTGCAACAAAGTAAGCTTGGTAGGTTTGGGGAGAAAAATACGACTCAGATAAACATTTATAAGCAATTCAAATATTAAAGAGCTTGAGCATTCTGAAAGATATTCACATTTGCGTTTTTCTAGGCTGTCGTTATGGTGCTGCAGTCATTTGCAAAATAGAGTTACTGAACTATATAGCTTTTATGTATGAAAGGATGTGTTTATTTCTGACAGCAATAAAGTCAATATGTTAGGTATTCATAACATCCTTTATAAGAGTCCTCGGGGATATATATTCAGCTCTATCTTCCCTTTTAAGGTAATATGCTAGTGAAATGGGACAGTAAATTTCATAAACTCTTGTTAAGTGTTGCTAATCATGGGTAAGGATTATTTTAAATGTTTGCTCTGATGTTAAGAGATATATAACTGTACAGCAGAATATGTCATTTCAGTCTTCCTGGGTTTGGTATTTGTTCCTCTAAATGTGACTTTAATTAAAATGTCATAGAACTTAGTTCATGTACATGGTACTGTTTTGAATCCTGGTGGCTTTTTTTTTTTCTACTTCTCCCCTTCGTATAACAGTTAAATTAAAATACAGTTTTAACCTCCTCTTAGTTCCAAGGAGTGTCAAAACTGGTAAACTCACACCTCAAGACAAACTTCAGAAATGTCTTGAAAACTTGCTGATACCCCTGGCCTCACACTCCACACCCAGCACCCCACCCCCACCCCCCGGGGGCAAATGTGATGCTTCCCTGTAAAGCAAAGCAGTTCTGTGAGTTCTTCACTACAGCACATCCAGGGTGAGGATTTCTACTTTGTTCACAAGGCTTTAGTTATGTGGTCTTTCACTAAGAAAGGAAAACAGCTGTTCTTAAAAGGAATAAAAATGATGGTCAAAAAAGATTCTATTAGCTTTCAAAGGTAAAAACACGGAGACTATGATAAATTAGTAACTATCAAATACACTAGTTAACAAAAAGATTGCAGTTTATTTCACAAAGTTTATTGTGCTTTGAAAAATATCTCTGCTGGGTTGTCCATTTTGGGAACAGTGACCAGTTAAAAAATATATACCATTTTCTTAATGTTTAGATTATTGTAGTAGGGTAGTTTTTTTAATTAGAGAAGTTGTAGGTTTACAGAAAAATTATGCAGAAAATACAGATTTCCCATGTAACCCTCATTATTTACACCTTGCGTAAATGTGTTCATTTGCTACAATTGATGAAAGATTATTATTATAATTGTACTAGAAATTATAGTCCATGGTTTACATTAGGGCTCACTGTTTATCGTACTATGCTTTTTAAAAAATTTTATTTCAGTAGCATACACACAACCTAAAATTTCACCCTTTAACAGCATTCAAATAAAGAATTCAATGGTATTAATTATATTGACCATGATGTGCTCCTATCACCACCATTCGTTACTAAAACTTTTGCATCATGCTGTTCCCTACTCCTATCCTGGCTCCTCATAACCTATGTTTTAGTCTCTGAATCTATGAATTTGCTTGTCATATTTATTTCATAACACTGAGGTCATACAATATTTGTCCTTTTGTGTTTGCTGGTTTTTACTCAACCTGGTACCTTCAAGTTTCATCCAAGTTGTTGCATGTATCAGAACTTCATTCCAGTTTGTGGCTGAATAATATTCCCTTGTATGTATACACCACATTTGGTTTATCTGTTCACTGGTTGCTGGACAGACACTTCAGGAATTCCCATCTTTAGGCAATTCTGAATAATGCCACTATGAACATCTGTGTGCAAATATCTGTTCCAGTCCCTGCCTTCAATTCTTTTGGGTAAATACCCAGTAGAGGGATGGCTGGGTTATATGGTAATTCTATACTGAACTTTCTGAGGAACCACAAAAATGTCTTCTAACTCCAGTTGTGAGACTTGTCTCTGATTTGAGTTCTTTCTTCTTTTTTAGTGTGTAAACATTTAGAGCTACAAATTTCTCTCTCAGCACTGCCTTTAATCCATCCCATAAGATTCGGTATTTGGTTGTTTTCATTTTTTGTTTCAATATATTCCCTAATTTCTCTTTTGACCCTTATTTCTTTAAGAGAACATTGTATAATTTCCACATATTTGTGAATTTTCCAGGTCTCCCTCTATTACTGTATTTCTGGCTTCATTCCACTGTAGTGAGAGAAGATGCATTGTGCGATTTCAATATGTTTGAATTTATTTGAGCCTTGTTTTGTGACCTAACATGAGGTCTGTCCTGGAGAGTGACCCATGTGCACTTGAGACAAATGTGTGCTCTGCTGCTGTTGAGTGAAGTGTTGTATATATGTCTGTTCAGTCTAGTTGGTTTAGAATATTGTTTTAGTCTTTTATTTCTTTATTGATCTTCTGCCTAGATGATCTATCCATTATTGAGAATGGTGTATTGAAGTCTCTTATTAATGTAAAACCATCTCTTTCTCCCTTCAAAATTGTCAACATTTGCTTTTATATTTTGGGGCTCTACCATTAGGTGCATTTATATTTGTATGTCTAATATCTACTTGTCAAACTGACCCGTTTATCACTATATAGTAGCCTTCATTATCCCTTTTAATAGTTTTTGACTTAAAGTCTATTTTACGTGACATGGGTATAGTTATCCTAGCTCTCTTTTGGTAACTATTTGCATGGAATATATAATTTACAATATTATAAGACTATGTCTTTGACCCCTTTCATATTTCTTATCTTTCTGGGACTCCCATAATGTATAGGTTAGTACTTTTGATGGAGTCCCAGAGGTCTCTTAGGCTCTGTTTGCTTTTTAATTTTTTTTTTTCTGTTCCTCAGCCTGAAATACTTAAATTGTCTTGTCTTTATGATTATTGATTCTTTATTTTGGTAGACCAAATCTGTTGTTGAAGCCCTCTGGGGAAATTTTCATTTCAATTATTGTGCTATTCAACTCTAGTAGTCCTGATTTGTTCCTATTGAAAATTTCATAGAGATTCCATATTGTTTATTCATAGTTTTCCTCATATCCTTTATTTCTTTCTGCATGTCTTCCTTTATCTCCTTGAGCATATTGAATATCGTTTTTTCCCAGACATTTTTCTTGCATATTAGAGAAGTTGTGGGTTTACAGAGCAATTGTGCATAAAATAGAGGACTCCTATACACCACCCCCCAACCAATACCTTGCCTTGCCGTGGAACATTTGTTACAATTGATTATAGCACAATTTTTTATAATTATACTATTAATTAAACTCTGTGGTTTAACTCAGGGTTCACTGTGAAGTATAGTTCTATGGATTTCAAATATATTTATTGTTATGTACAATCTAACATTTCCCCTTTTAATCTTACTTAGGTATATATTTCAGTGCTATTAATTGTATTCACAAGCACCACCATCCATTACTAAAACATTTCCATCATTCCAAATAGGAAATAGATTCTGACTCTGTGAGTTAGCTTTTTTTCAAAGCAGGGAGATTGTGCAATATTTGCTCATTTGTGTCTGGCTTATCTCACTGAACAGGATGTCTTCAAGGTTCATCCATGTTGTTGCATGTATCAAAACTTCATTCCATTTTATGGTTTAATAATATTTCATTGTACATATATATCACATTTTGTTTATCCATTCATCAATTGATCAATACTTGGGTGATTTCCATCTTTTGGCAATTGTGAGTAATGATACTGTGAATATAGGTGTGCAAATATGTATTTGAGTCCCTGCCTTCAATTCTTTGGGGTATATAATTAGTAGGGGGATTGCTGGGTCGTATGGTAGTTCTATTCTTAGCCTTCTGAGTAACTGCCAAATTGTTTTCCATAGCGGCTGCGCCATTTTACCTTGTCACCAGCAATGAATGTGTTCCTATTTCTCTGCATCCCCTCCAATACTTATTTTCTATTTTTTTTCTTTAAATAGAAGCCATTCTAATGGTTGGGAAATGGTATCTCATTGTGGTTTTAATTTCCATTTCCCTGATGGCTAATGATGTTGAGCATCTTTTTTTGTGTATGTGCATGGTCTATTTTATGCACAATTGCTCTGTAAACCCACAACTTCTCTAATATGCAAGAAAAATGTCTGGGAAAAAACGATATTCAATATGCTCAAGGAGATAAAGGAAGACATGCAGAAAGAAATAAAGGATATGAGGAAAACTATGAATAAACAATATGGAATCTCTATGAAATTTTCAATAGGAACAAATCAGGACTACTAGAGTTGAATAGCACAATAATTGAAATGAAAAATTCCCTAGAGGGCTTCAACAACAGATTTGGTCTACCAAAATAAAGAATCAATAATCATAAAGACAAGACAATTTAAGTATTTCAGGCTGAGGAACAGAAAAAAAAAATTAAAAAGCAAACAGAGCCTAAGAGACCACTGGGACTCCATCAAAAGTACTAACCTATACATTATGGGAGTCCCAGAAAGATAAGAAATATGAAAGGGGTCAAAGAGAACCCAGGTCTCCTGCATGGAAGGCAGGCATTCCAACCACTGAACTACCCATACACCCCATGTTGAGCATCTTTTTATGTGCTCTCTGGACATTTATATATCTTCTTTGGAGAGATGACTATTCAAGTCTTTTGCTGATTTTGATTGGATTGTTTGTCATCTTTTTAATTTGAAGGATTTCTTTATATATTCTGGATATTAAATTTTTATTGGATATGTGGTATCCAAATATTTTGGCTCATTGTGTAGATTGTAGTTCTTTCATGAGAAAGTCCTTTGAAGTGCAAAGTTTTAAATTTTCATGAGGTTCCACTTATCTATTTTTTTCCCATTACTTGTGCTTTGAGTATAAAGTCTAAGAAACAATTACCTAAGACAAAGTGCTGAACATGCTTCTGTAGCTTTTCTTCTAAGAGTTTGATGGTTCTAGCTCTATATTTAGAGCTTTGATCCATTTTTGAGTTGATATTTGTATATGGTGTGAGGTAGGGCCCTCTTCTTTTTTGCATACAGACATCCAGTTTTCCCAGTACCATTTGTTGAAGACACTATTCCTTCCCAATTGAGTGATCTTTGCCGACTTGTCAAAAATAAGTTTTTTTTTTCCATGTGATTTTCATTTCACAAAATGTGAGAGTTGATCATGGAATGTAATTCTTTTAATCTGTTGTTGGATTTGATTTGCATGTATTTTGATTAGTATTTTTTGCATCTATATTCATTAGAGAGATTGGTCTGTAGTTTTCTTTTAATATCTATATCTGGCTTTAGTATTAGGGTGATTTTTGGCTTCATAGAATGAATGAATGGGGTAGTGCTCCCTCTTCAATTTTTTGGAATAATTTGAGCAGGATTGACATTAGTTTGTCTTGGAATGCTTGGTAAAATTCAACTGTGAAGCCCTCTAGTCTTGGGCTTGTCTTTATTGGGAGGTTTTTGATGAATGATTCAATCTCTTCCCTTGTGATTGGTTTGTTGAGGTCTTCTATTTCTTCTGGAGTCAGTGTAGGTTATTCATGTGTTTCTAGGAAATTGTCTTTTTCATCAAAGTTGTCTAGTTTGTTGGCATACAGTTGTTAATAATATCCACTCATGATCTTTTTTATTTCTATAGAGTCAGTAGTAATGTCCTCCCTTACATTTCTTATTTTATTTATTTGAATCTTCTCTTTTTTTATCTTTGTCATTCTAACTAAGGGGATTGTCAATTTTGTCAGTCTTCTTAAAGAACTAACTTTTGGTTTTATTGTTTCTATTTTTTTTGTTCTCAATTTCATGTAGTTATGCTCTAATCTTTCTTATTTCCTTCTTCTTACTTTGGGATTTGTTTGCTGCTCTTTTTCTTATTCCTCCAGGTGTGTAATCAGATCTTTGATTTTAGCTTTTAAATATTTTTTTGTATACTGTATGGCAGGTTCACATTTCATTATTTTTCTATGTGAGTATGCCGTTATCACAGCACCATTTGTTGAATTTTTGTTTGTTTGTTTCTTGTGTGTTTTGCTTGTTTGTTGTTTTTGGGGAAGTACATGGACTGGGACTCAAACCTGGGTCTCCTGCATGGCAGGTAAGAATTCAACCAATGATCTACCCTTGCACCCCCTATTCTTTATTTTTTTATTTTTTGCATGAGCAGGCACTGGGAATCGAACACGGGCCTCTGGCATGGCAGGCGAGAACTCTGCCTGCTGAGCCACCGTGGCCCACTCCTTATTCTTGTTTTTTTCTTATACATGGGCAGGCACTGGGAATTGAACCTGGGTCTCTGGCATGGCAGGTGAGAACTCTGCCACTGAGACACTGTTGCCCCCTATTCTTTTTTAATATAGGCATTTTAGAGCTATAAATTTCCCTCTCAGCACTTTCTTCACTGCATCCCATAAGGTTTGATATGTTGTGTTCTTCCTTTCATTCATCTCGAGAAACTTACTAATTTCTCCTACAATTTCTTCTTTGACCTGCTGTTTAATATTGTGTTATTTCACTTCCATATATGTGCATTTTCCAGTCCTCTGTTGCTTTCTGGCTTCAGAAAGAAGCCAGGACAAGTTCTTTGTATAATTTTGATCTTTAAATTAATTGAAACCTGTTTTGTGACCCATCATGTGGTCTATCCTGGAGAATGGTGCATGAGTTCTTAAGAAAAATGTATATCCTGCTGTTTAGGGTGCATTGTTCTATAAATGTCTGTTAAGCCTAGTTCATTTATCAGACTATTCACATGTTCTGTTTTCTTATTACTCCTCTGTCTAGATGTTCTATCTATTGATTTGAGTGGTGTATTGAAGTCTTTGACTATTTTTGTAGAGATGTCTATGTCTCACTTCAATTTTGCTAGTGTTTGACTCATGTATTTTGGGGCACCCTGGTTTGGTGTATAAATATTTCTGATTGATATTTCTTCTTGGTGGATCACCCCTTTATTAAAATGTAGTGTCCTTGTTTGTTTCTTATGCTAGTTTTGCATTTATAATCTATTTTGTCTGATGGTAGTAGAGCTACCCCAGGTTTTTTTTGGATACTGTTTGCATGGAATGTCTTTTACCATCTTTTCACTTTCAATATATTTGTGTCTTTGGGTCTAGGGTGAGCCTCCTATAGACAGAACTTAGATGGCTCATATTTTTTATCTGTCTTTTGATTTTGGCATTTAATCCACTAACATTTAATGTCATAACTGTAATGGCAGTACTTCAACCATTTTATCCTTTGGATTTTATATGTCATATCTTATTTTTGTCTCTCTTTTGGCCCTTTTAGGTACCTTTACTTATAGTCTTCATTTCTATGCTCTCCTGCAAGGTTCTCTTCCTTGTCTTTTCCTTTCAGCCTGCAGAACTCCCTTTAGTGTTTCTTTTAGGGCTGGTCTCTTCTTCATAAACACTGTCTTTTTGCTTATCTGTGA
Organism: Myrmecophaga tridactyla; assembly: GCA_004026745.1. Classification (NCBI taxonomy): domain Eukaryota; kingdom Metazoa; phylum Chordata; class Mammalia; order Pilosa; family Myrmecophagidae; genus Myrmecophaga; species Myrmecophaga tridactyla. The sequence continues at coordinate 10,985 of PVIY010002031.1, forward strand.
ATAACTGAAACTTTTCCTCATTTTTTTTCGTGGTTAAAAAGTTCATTTTGGAGGCAGGGCTTGAATTATTTCATTTTGATCCTTTTATTTAATTAAAAAAAAAAGAAGGGAAAAGAGATCATAGCTAAAAAACCAGTAATTAACTCCCCCCACCCCCACTCCATGCCTGGAGCTCTAGTCAGTCATGTGAACATCACCCACGTCCCACTCAGTGCTTGATATTCAGCTGGTGGCACCCACTTTTCCATATGACCACCTGAAGGCCCAGGGTCAATGGGTGCCAGTTTTAGTTCTCAGCAGATTACTCAAAGCCAGACAAACTGATGGGCTAAAGTCCAGAAACTGTTTCCAGACTTTCTGCCAATTGGCTGAGAGCACATACAAACTGTCATAAGCTTGTAAACTTAAAGGTGGGATGGAGGGTGGATTATGGCACACAGGAGCAGATTGGCTGGAGAAGAGACCCTATAGGTCATCCTAGCTTTTTTATGGGCTAGTGGCTAAATATACAGAGAGATCAGATGGGTGTACTCCAGGCTTCTTATAAAAGAAAGTCATATCTCAGGGAGGAGGAGGAGAACAGGAACAGGAGAAAGGGCAGCTGACTCTCTCATCTATGAGAATGAGGAGGAGGTTCTCCTAATACCATGAAATAAGATAAAATGCAGAAGGAGAAATATGAGGTTTTAGCTTAATGTGAGACTGGTGCATACAAAATCCCCCCATGTACACATGGCGCAGTGTACTCCCCCCTTTGCCTTTAAAGGTTTTTCACTTGATATGGGGGTGTAATAACTTCTTCTATGACTACAGTGCTTTTTTTTTTCTTTCCATTTACAGTCTTTAAGGTCTTGTGAATGGTCTGGAAGAGCTGCTGGCTTTCTAGGGAGACACCAGCTCTGATTGCATAGGCCTGGCTCAGCTTTTCCTCCTTCTTGGTCCATGCTTTGCTGGCAAGCTCACTAACATTGAGTGAAGCTAGGGGAGGAGGGGTTTCTGTTTGGTTATTGATTATTTCTACTTCTGAAACATGCTGTAAGTTTATGAGCATTATGTCTGCATGGTTGGGCTTTCCACTGGAAGAAGGACATTTTAAAGCCAGCATTTTGGGGTGGTAGTTGAAGGCTACCACCTCACCCTGCAGCTGCTGCTCCTGGCACATCCAGTATGACACCTGGCTCCCAAAGCCGAAGTACTTGCCCCGAGGAGCCACCATCTTGGGAGAGCAGCCTCTCCCTCATTTTTGAAGGACACTTTTGCTGGATAGAAAATTCTTTCAGTATCGTAAAAATATCATACCACTGCCTTCTTGCTTCCATGATTTCTGATGAGAAATTGTGGTGTAATCTTATCTGATATTCCCTGTATATAATGAATCTTTGGTTAGATTTTGACATTCTAATTATTATATATCTTGGAGTATGCCCATTCACATTGACTCAGTTTGGAGTACTGAAAGCTTTCATAAGAGTTGAGAAATTTTAAGCCATTATTTCTCCAAATATTCCTTTTGCCCCCTCTCCTTTCTCTTCTGCTTCTGGGATACCCATGACATGAATGTTTGCATGCTTCATGCTGCCAATCAGTTCCTCAAGACCCTGCCCAATTTTCCCATTGTTTTCTCTATCTGTTCTTTTGTCATTTTGAATTTGGATGCTCTGTCTTCTAGCTCAGTCATCCTTTATTCTTTCTCTTCAAATCTGATTTTGTGTGCCTCAAGGATATTGAAATTTTCATCTACTATGCATTCTATTCCCATGTTTTTTTTTTCTTTGCATACTTTCAAATTCTTCTTTATGCTCATCCACTGTCTTTTTAATACCCATTATCTTTTTTACTTATCTCTCTGAATTGATTTAGGAGATCTGTTTGAACATCTTTGATTAGTTATTCCAAATTCTGTATTTCTTCTGTCTTTTTCATTTACTCCTTTGCGCCACATCTTCCCGTTTCTTAGTATGGCTTTTAATTTTTTTGCTGATTCTGGATGTCAGATTATTGGATTCTCTCTCTTGTCTAAAGTTTTGTTGTTGACTGGCTCTGTGTTAATGCTCTTCTTTGACACTTGGTTCATCAGTACTACCTCACCAGGGCAGGGCCAGGGACCCATGAAGGGGGTGCACACCAATTCCACAGTGTTCCAGGGAGAGGGGCAGGTAAATATGCCAAGGAGACTTAAATTCCACTTACAAAGGGTACACTTTCCTGACCTGCCCAGCTTAAGTCCCTCTTTGCTCAAAAGCTTTATAAACACCTTCCTGGAGGTGCCCCTTCTTTGTCTGTCAGAAGATGGTGCTCTTTGGGAATCTATTTCCCTCTGTCTTCAAAAGCAGGCTATTCTTAGCTCCCTGCTGCCTCCAGACAATGACATAGCAGCACCTAGCTAAGTGGGTTGAAGCCACAGATCTCATAAGTCCAAATTTGGCAGCTAGAAGTTGGAACAATGCTAGACCTTGTCCTGCCCTGTTCTTGGGATAGTGGACCTCCATAGCCTCTCAGTCTATAGCCATCTGCCTGCCAGGCTGGATACCCAAGGCTTCCTGCCCCAGAGTGGTGGAAGGGCACCTGGAGCTGGAGCTTAGGGGGGTGAATTACTCACAGTCTCTGACTGCAGCTTCTCTGTCTCCTTGTGTCACACTTTCCCAGGCATTGCACAGCATTCCCTCCAAACCTTAGAGTCCCAGATGAGTTTCTAGACAGTTTATGCCTGCTCTCTAGTTGTTTCTCTAGAAGTGGCCCAACCTCTCCCTTATCAGCTATTTTGGGTTCTACCTCCCTCATTTTTAAAATGAAGGTTATAGTGGATATAAAATTCCTGATTGGCAGTTGTTTTCTTGGAGCACTTTAAATGTTTCAACACATTGCCTTCTTGCCTCCATGGTTTCTGGTGAGAAACTGGCACTCATTCTAATTGTGCCTCTAAATGCAACATATATGCAATGTGTTGTTTTCCTCCTGTAACTTTCAGAACTCTCTTCTTGTCCTTTGCATATGATAGTATGACCAATATTTGATGGGGTGTATTTTTCTTCAGGTTTATCCTGTTTGGTTCTCTGGGCTTCTTGGATGTGTGTATTCATGTTTTCTGCTATGTTTTAGAAGTTCTTTGTCATTATTTCTTTAAATATTTCTTATGCCCCTTTCTCTCTTCTTCTGGAAATTCCATAATGTATACATTGGTGTGCTTGATGGTGTTTTAGGCTATTCTTTTTTCTTTCCATTCCACATCTTGACTCATTTCGAGTTTAGTTTTCAAGTTCACTGATTGATTTTTCTGCCTGCTCCAGTTAGCTCTTGAAACTCTTTGGGAGTTTTTTGTTTCAGTTATTGTGGTCTTCAACTCCAGTAACTCTGTTTGCTTGTTTTGTTTATTTATTTTTTAATTATCTCTTTACTAGTATTCCCATGTCACTCATTCATTGTGTTCCTGATATCCTTTAGTTCTTTCTCTGTACCCTCCTTCATCTCACTGAACATGTTTAAATTCAATTTTTTAAAGGCTTAGATTGATGTGTTCGCACTCTGGTCTTCTTCTTTGGTGTTCTCTGGATTTTTATCCTCTTCTTTTGGACAGGACATCATTTTCTATATCATTGTCTTGTATTCTTGTACATTTTAAGATTTAAAAATGTTAACTCAAGAATTTGCTTCCTGATATGTCTGTTTCTTGGTTTCACAACAATGTGGCGATAAGACAGATTTTCTCGAGCTTCAGCTCAACCAGCCAGAAGGTCTGCCCAAGGCCAAAGCAGTGTGTAGGGTTTTCCCTGCCTTTTTGGGCCTGTATCTTGTCCTGGACTTTGGTTTGTTAGTTATTTTGGAGTTCCTCTGTTTATAGGAGTTTGTTTGTCCTCACTGTTTCCCAGAGACAGAGGTCCCACTCCCAGGTGTTTGAAGCTGGCAAGCCATCACCCTAGATTGTCTTCCTCTATATTTTCTTATACCCCTTTTGTTGTCTCAAATTGTTTTTGCTTGGAAAGCAAATTCTGGGAAGAGGGGCATGCTGGAGAGGACTTTCCCAAGTCAGTCTTTCCCAGCCTAAGCAGGGCCAGTGTGCCAGTTTGAAAATATTATGTACCCCAGAAAAGCCATATTCTAGTCCTGATCCAATCTCATAGGGCCAGACCTATTGTTTAGTGCCTAAACTTGGATTGGATTACTTCCCTGGAGATGTGACACACCCAATTATAGTTGTGATCTTTTGATTAGATGGAAATGTGGCTCCACATATTCCGGATTGGCCTTTATTAGTTTACTGGAGTCCTTTAAAAGAGGGAACATTTTGAAGGAAGCTCAGAGTGGATGCAGATTCTTGGAGAATAGTTGCTTCAGAGCTGAAGGAAACACAGATGTTTGGAAATGTCTGGAATGCCAACAGAGAAAGTAGATGTCTAGACATGGGCAGAGCCCAGCAGACATCACCATGTGCCTTCCTGTGAGATGATAAGCAAGCCAGAACTCAGAGTTGTGTTTCATAGGTACTAAGTGAAAACCCACAGACACTTAGACAGGAAATCATTGGCATCAGAATCTGGGAGCAATGAACTGGGAACAAGACCAGCAGACACCAGCCATGTGCCTTCCCAGATCAGGCTTCCATCTTTCTCTGGATGCCTTAGTTAGTACATATTTATGGCCTTTACACTGTAAACTTTCAACTTAATAAACTCTCTTTTTAAAAGCTGTTCCCTTTCTGGTATATTGCAACTTAACAAACAATTCAGCTGGGGACTTATAAAGGGGGCACAGACTATCCTCAAATTGTGCTAGGGGATCAGGAAGGACATTAATAGTTTCTCTGACAGCTCCCTAAATCTGAGCTTTCCTGGCCTGGCCAGTAAATGCAGCCCTTCAATTAACTGTCCCCTCAGCTCTTAGAAAGCACAGTGTCTTTAAGTTTCCACTGCTCCTGTTCAGGGAGGGTTGAAACAATGGCTGTGACTGCCTTTGTTTGGGCTGGTTGAAATAATAGCTGCCCTTAGATCTGGGGCCCCAGCGATCTGAATTCACTAATTCAAAGTCTTGATCAGTGATCAGCCATGGTCACCCTGTTTGGGGGAAGAGGGTTTCTATATCCCTTTCTGTTGCCAGTGAGCTAGTTAGGGGCTGGAGCCTATGGCGGCTTGCAGTGAGAGTGGGCGTTGGGCACTGGCAGCCACTGCATGTGCATGGAGAGAGCAATTTACTATTCTTTACCATACTTTAGTTGCCTCTTACTCCTGTTCTTCCCTTGATGCTGCACAGTGTTGTTCTGACCTTGAGTTTAAAAATTGTTGTTTCAGACAATTCCTGGTTAATAATTGTTTTTTGGTGGAAGCAATGATTCATGGAGCTCTCTACTCCATCTTCCTGTAGCCAGTTCTGTGTTGCTTAAAGATCCTTTTTTTTAAAAAAAATATTTTACAATTGTTTTTTTTTCACATGGGCAGGCACCAGGAATCGAACCTGGGTCCTCGGGCACAGCAGGCAAGCATTCTTACCTGCTGAGCCACCGTGGCCCACCCTCCAAGTACATTTTAACAAGTAGTTATAGAACCGACTTTAAAGTTTGGTACAGGCTACAGTTCCATGATTTTTCGCTTTTACTTCTAGGTGCTCCAAGAGAATGGAGACCAAAGGAAATATTAATATAATGATTCAGCAATCATATTCATTTGTTAAATCTTATCTTCTCTGTTATATGCATCCTTCTCTTTTTCTTTCCTTTTTGGGAAAAATAACATATATAACAAAAAGCAATAAATCTCAACGTACATAGCAGCTATTAGTTGTAGAACAGGTTTCAGAGTTTGGTATGGGTTACAGTTGCACAATTTTAGGTTTTTACTTCTAGCTGCTCTAAGATACTGGAGACTAAAAGAAATATCAACATAATGATTCAGCACTCAGACTCATTTGTTAAACCCTACTTTTTCATTATAACTCCACCATTACCTTTCATCTTTCTCCCACTCTTTAGAGGTATTTGGGTTATGCTGATTCTAGTTCTTCATGTTGAAAGGGGCTGTCAATAATATGGGATAGGGGGATGGAAGTAGTTGATGTTCTGGAGAGGCTGGTCCCTCTGAATTTCAGGACTTATCTGGTCCAGGAACCCATCTGGAGGTTGTAGGTTTCTGGAATGTTACCCTAGTGCACAGAACCTTTGTAGAATCTTATATAATGCCCTAGGTATTCTTTAGGATTGGCTGGAATGGTTTTGGTTGGGGCTTGGCAAGTTATGATAGGTAGCAATGTCTAACTGAAGTTTGTGCAAGAGTAACCTCCAGAGTAGCCTCTCGACTCTATTTGAACTCTCTCAGCCACCGATACATTATTTGATATACTTCTTTCCCCCCTTTTGGTCAGAATGGCATTGTTGATCCCACAGTGCCAGGGCCAGACAAATCCCATGCCACCAGGGAGACTTTTGCCCTTGGATGTCATGTTCCACATAGTGGGGAGGGCAGTGGTTTCACTTGCAGAGTTGGGTTTAGAGAGAGAGAGAGAGAGGCTATATCTGAGCAACAAAAGTGGTTCTCTGGAGGTCCTCTTAGGCATACCTATAGGTAGGCTGAGTTTCTCCACTACGTACATAAGCTTCATAAGAGCAAGCCTCAAGATCAAGGTCTTGGCCTATTCATTTGGGTGTCCCTGATGTTTGACACAGTATCTGGGGTTTCCCCAGTGGTAAAGTTTAATAGTGGCATGTTTTTTTTTCTCTCATCCCTCAAGGGACATTGCCACTACTTTTTGATTATCTGCTTAATATACATCTGGGATGCAACTAAGCATTAAATTAAGCTATACAGGATTAAAGGCCCTTATTCTTATTCTGGGCTCCCTGTGGTTAGATTATTTAAATGATCTATCCAGACAGGTTGAGTTAGATTACGTGCTACAGGAAATTTAGGTTCTGGACATAATAAACCTTTATTCCTTTGGTCTTAAAGAGTATATAAGGTTCTAAAATATAGACAATGTCTTCCTTATCCCTGTACTCTGAATTACCTTAATCCCAACCTGATCAGCTTCATTCTTATCTCCCCCATCCCCCGCCACCTCTCTCTCTCTCTATATATACAGCCGCCTTGTTTGAGGATCACTTAAAAAAATCTTGTCTGGTATGTCCAAAGTCTTGTTTTCTTCATTGATGTTTTCTGCATTTTATCTTGTTCCTGTGGATGGGTCATTATTTCCTGTTTCTTTGTCTTGTAATCTTTTGTTGTATGCTGTACATTTCACATTTTAAAATATTACCTTTGGGATATAGTCCCTGAGCTGTCTGTGCCTTACATATGTATCAAGTTGGTGATGTAAGAGAGATTTCCTTCAGTGCCAGGTGTTAACAAAAACAATAAACCAAAGCAAAACAACACATTTCACATTTTTTCAAATTGGCTTTGCTTTGGCTGGTAGTTTCCTTTGTAGGTTAGCCCTCCTATGTAGAACATCAGCTGGAGGTGAAGGCTAAATGCTTGCAGTCTTCTTGCCTAAGCCTGGGTAGAGCTGTAGAGACTTCTTCTATGTCTGGGCTTGTGCTGGCTTATGGTTTTAGGAATTCCCCTGGTCAGAGTTTACAGGAATTCTAATGTCCCCATTACTCCCTTTGAAATAGATTTTCACCCTTTCCTGGGTGCTCTATTGTATGACTTAATTCAGGTAGCCCTTTCCTTCAGACTGCTTTGATTTAATTGTTTCTTCCACTGCTTTAGCTGTAGGCAAGCTGCTTCTCTGCCTTCAGAGAAAATTCTGGGAGGGTGAGCCTAAACAAGTTTCCTGGTTCAATCTCTCAGACTTCCACTGTATAGATTGGCACTGACCTACAGGCCCCCTGGCATGCACTTAGGTATTACTCTGCTCCTTTAACACAGAGCCAGGAGGTCACAACAGATGCCCAGTCTGGCTCCCCATTGCCTGGGGAGGGGGTAAAGAAGGGGCTAGTATGAGTGCCAGGAACTTTGCCTACTGTTGTTCAGGCTGTTTTTTCTTGATTTAGTACTTGCCCAGTTACTGTACCCCTTTAACTGTTTTCTAGAGTTTTGAGGAAGATGGTTTTCCCAGTTTTTGCTGGTTGTCCGATGAGTCTGTGGTGGGATGACATCCTGGAGCATCTCACACTGCCATCTTGGTTGATGGTTATCCGTGCAGTTATTTCTGAATGTCACTGGCTACATCCTGTTTAGGATACATTGTTCTACGAGACAGGGCTGAAGCTTTTAAGGAAACTGCAGTCTTCAAGTTGAATCGACACATGCACACATCACAAAACACAACAACAAAGTGCTAGTGCTACAAGGGAGATACAATCAAGAGCTGAAAAAGCTTCAAGAAGGTAGGGATAACTTTTAGCAGGGCAATTCAGACACAAAAATAATGTGGTCTTCAAAGAATGATAGAAATTCAATAGATATGGTTAAGGTGGCTTAGACAAAGGAATTGGCATGGACAGAGGTTTGAAGGTGGGATGAGAGAGGGTCAAGCATGTTTGGATATTCAGGCGATCTATTCTGATCTCCAGAAGAGGGTTCATGAAGAGAAATAGTGGAAAATTAACTGGAAATGAAAGACAAGTCCTCAACTGAGAAGGGTGTTTAATGCTTCTATAAGGAGTTTTGTTAGTTAATTTTAATAAATATGTATAAAGTTCCTGCACTGTGCCAGACACCATGTCAGGCACTGGGATTAATATAAAGGAGGCAGATGGAATAGGGGTTCTCATGGCACTTAAAGTAGTGTGGGAAAGTTAGATGATTAAAAGAGACTTTGCAGTTGAATCTGATAATTGATATTTTGCTAGGTGTCATCCATTTGCCCCTCAGATCCCTCTCCAGCAACTTTTTCCACTTTTTTTCTGCTCTGGAAGTTGACCTTTGTAGAGTGGAACAAAAGGATCATTTGGCCTGGCTTCTGGATGTAGTCAAAGGGAAGGAAATGAGAGGTTGGAGAGAAGGTGAGACTGGTATTTTTATCTCTTTATCTCTCCCTGTTGGGTCAGTTTGATTGCCCTCTTCCAAAGGTCACAGCATCTGCTGGAAGGCCTCCTTATACAGCTACTTTCTGGGTTCTGGTAAACACTCCCTTCTCTTGCCCTCTCAGACTTTGAAGGGGGTAATGGCAACTTGTCATTATCCCCCAAATTACTGTACTCTCCCTTTATTAAACTCTCCTCAGCTTGACTGTTCCCTCTATTTTCTGATGGGCCCTGACTAATGCAGCTATGATCAGGTATTAGTTTCCTATGGCTACTGAAACAAATTGACTCAAAGTTGGTGGCTTGGAATGAGAGAACTTTGTTCTTTCTCGATTCTGGAGGCCAAAGTTCTGAAATCAATATCTCTGGGCCAAAAATCGAAATCAGTGGGACTCTGCTCACTATGGAGGCCCTAGGAGAGAATCTGCTCCTTTTCTCTTTCAGCCTCTGGTGGTGGCCACATCCCTTGGCATGTAGTTAATTTCTGTTTTGGTTTTCATATCATCTTCTCTGCATGAAATTTCCTCCTGTCTCCCTCTTATGAGGAAAATCATGATTGCATTTAGCGCCTACCTGGATAATCCAGAATCATCTCCTCATTAACATAATCATATGTACAAAGATGTTTTTGGCCATATAAGGTAACATTTATGGGCTCTGGGGATTGGGACATTATGGCTTTGGGTGGTCATTACTCAGCCTACTGCAGATAGGGAATGTCGGGTGCTAGGGAAGCAAAAAGAAGAGGAGTCCCAATGAGTCTATTAGATCCAGAGTTGGTTTCCTGAGGAGTAAGGATTATTAAAGCTGAAATTTGCATGATGAAAAGAAATTAGGTAAAACGGACCAGGGGACAGAGTTATGGAGGAGTAAGGATGTTCAAAGCAATGACTCAGCAGAGTAAAGACCTGGAAAAGGGATACAGCGGAAATAGTCCATTTAGCACATTCAAAGACACAGGTAGAATGTAGTATGGCTGGCATGTAGAATTGAGGAGGTAGGAGAGGATGATGAGAAGGTGGCTGGCAGGAGCTCAGGCCAGATTATGAAAGATTTTGTCGCTGACATTAAGGAGCGTGGACTTAGTCCAGTTGGCAAAGAGTATACATTGCCTATTTTTAAACAAAGGAGAGACATGATGAAAGTAGTGCTTTGGAAAGACTGATTTAGTTTTAAGATGCAGGGATTTCAAAGATGCTCAAGATGCTCAAGGAGAGGCTGGAGGAATGGAACTTAGCTGAGAAATGAGATGAAAATTTCACTGATGTTGGCCACACAGTAAATACCTGAGGGTATCAGACTCTGTGCAGATTGCGCTCCAGGCCATCAATCATTGGTGAATATTTATCAACTTTTACCAGCAAGTAAGATTTTGAACAGTTGAAGAAAATGGTAAAAAGGCCTGTTACATGGTCTAGGTGTTGATGCGAGGTTTGCACTTTGCACTGAAGCTCTCCTTTTCTCAAAAAGATTACTTTCTATTTACTGTTTAGGAAATATTTGATCTAATCATGAACATGAGTGTTTTGCCAGATAACACATCCCTAATTCTTGAAAGGAAGATTGGTGTCTGAAATTTTATATTGGAGGGCAAAGGCCAGGAATGTAACATCTGTTTTAGGAAATGATTTCTAATGAAACCTTCAACGGCAATAATTAGGAAAGTGTTAACCAGAAGGTTGTCATGTTGAGTCATGCTAAAAAATACTGAAAACAAAACGGAAAACAAATACAAGTGTTCTGTGTAATTTTAAGAAATGTGATTTTGAATACGACATTTTCTTATGTACCATAACAATGGATAAAAACAAAAGGATCCTTCTAAATAGGTTGATTTGGCAAAATATGAACAATTCACTTATTACTAAATTACTTTTCACCCATTGAAACATACTCTTCTGTAATAAGTATATAAGCAACCTCTCATTAAATTATGTTAAATATAAAAATCATGAAGGAAAATTAATTACTAAGGAAGTCCAATTCTACTAGCCAACCAAATCATACTGTATAAACAGCTTGCATCTTAAGAGGGAAGTTTTTCTTCAATTGTTTATTACTCACTTTTCACAATGTCTAAATCAAACACAATGTCTTAATTAAACACGATGGGTGTCTCTCCAACTGTAGTTAGAATGCAACTTCAGCTCTCCCAAAGAGATAGTTGATGAGTTGGCTATAAATGGGTGGTATGAAATTACAGTCAAGTTTTTGAAAAATAGATAATTAGGAAGTGGTAGTGGGAAGGTAGCAATAAGGATACCCAGAATGTACATGTATATGTGTATATGTATATATGTATAGCCAGAGTTCCTGAGCAGATTTGAGTTAACACATGGAAGTGTTCAGCCAAGACCCAATAGAACAGAAATATGTATTATAAATTTACACTTGACAGGGAAATGCCATCAAGAACCAGTTATTCTATAACCTAATTCTAAAAGAAGTTTTTTGAAAATCGGTGTTCTGGTAGAAAGAACCACACTAAATAAATTTTAAAAAGAGGACTGGGATGTGTTCAGCTCTGATAGAAAACAAGTAGTGAATCAAGTCAATTTATATTTTGACAAAGCATGGAGACTGGGATTGAAGAAATGCACTGTCGAACATTACTGGAAAATCATGTTCGTTTTGAAATGTCACAATTTAGTTAAGCTGGAACTACATTTCCCACAATTTCTTTCCCTCCATGCTTCCTGATTAAGGTGGGCTGAAGTGCAATTAATGTGTGGTATGAAAGGAGGAATCACACAGCAGCAGGGGTTGTTGAACTGTCGGCTCACAGTGTTGGCATGGGGCTGACCGCTCACAGCTACACCATTTCCAGCCACGGCTTCTCTTTTGACTTTTCTGAGAAAGACTCTCATGCAGCTCCATGGCTGCGGATGTCAACTTTCCCTGCAGATACCTCATGCCATGCAGGTCAGAGGCCAAGAGAGACAGATACCAGTTCCAGCCTGCCCTTGTGGGTTCTTCGTGGATTTCAGTCTGTTTTCGTGGATTTTGTTGTTTTCTCTATTCCCTGTGTCACTTCCAGCTTCTCTTCCAGGTTGTTGGGCCTGCTGACCTATACTGACTTTGGGTTACCTACCAAATTCAGAGGCAACAGCCTGCTAAAGCCTTCTTCTCCACAAGCATCTTTAAGATTTTTGGTTATTTATTTCTCTGTGACTCGCCAGCCATTCACTCCTATACCTTTACTTCCCCACTTTGCCCATGATTGTGAAAAGTCTGATTCCTATGATTCCTTTTTCCATATCACTCATACTGGTCTGTTCCCCCTACCACCTGGTGGATATAAAAACTTTAATCTCTTTCTTTCTACTAGAAAGAAAATATATTGCCTAGCTAAAATAATTGCAAAAGATAAAATATATATGCATATATTTGTATGTATGTACATATATATCTGTGTATGTGTATATATACACACACACACACACACAGGAGGTTGATGGAATTTCTTTTTGTGCATGATAGCTGTGACTCCAAGAAGTGTGCTAAGAATCTTGAATTCCAGATTCTTAAACCACTTTGTCATAGTTAATGCTGTCATGGAAGGAGTTGCTGCCTGACACACACAGGAGTCGATTCTATGACACTGGAATTTTGAGAAAAGAGATCAACCAGCAAGGATACAGGAGGCAAGGCTCAAATCTGTCACCTCAGTTGGAGGGCTAAGGGGAAGGTTAGTTTGATATGGTTTGATTGGTAGGCAGGCTCCAGACTGAATTTCCCTTGTTGAAGTGCCTCTCGTCCTGGATTTGCTTCTGATGCCTCTCGGTTCGTGCAACTTTGGTTCCAAGGGAGATGCCTTTTTGTTCCTGGTGTCTCAGAGCTCATCTAAGGATGCCAGTCTCTATTGCTGCGCATGCCCAGGTTATATAACTGAGATGGACCCCTGAAAAATAAGCACAAGATGAAAAGTTTCGGATAGGAAAAGTTACAGATAAGCGAAGAAGCTACTAACTGGTTGGGGTGGTTTCAGTCCCCCCTTGAGGATTTTTTTCTTCCCTGCTGGAGTTTTGATCGAAGATTTGAGATGATGACTACTCTGGTTACTTTGTTGCTTGCTGGTCTGGAGCATAGTTCAGGGCTTGAGGAATGGAATTGCTTAGCTTGAAGTTGGAGGTATTATTGAGTTCTTTGTTGCCGTTCCCGGAGAGGCTGACATCAGTCGGTCTCTGGGTTCAGTTAGCATAGTAACATTCTCAGGGTTTGGAGGCCTGAGAAATAAACTTTACAAGTAAATTGAAAATTATAGGCCCAAATACAAGGAGGATAATGATTTAGGGGGCTTATTAATGAATATAGCCATGTTACACTAGGGAGACTTTTTTGTGAACTCCCACATAGAGTCTGTAGAAGGGCTGTTGATCCCATGTAGCCAAATGGCTTATGTACACATTTTCTGCACATTTTGTTATATTTGATTGGAGGTATTAACCCAAGTACACCAGGATGTATTGGCTACTGCACAATACAATTATAGATAATCTACAGCCAAATAATTGTCCATGACAACATTTGCTAATGTGTTCTTGGATATTCAGGTAGTCTCAGGGCTGCTGGTAGAATTTGCCAATTCTTCTGTGGACGCTGTGAGGTTCTTTGATATGGCCTCAAGTTAAGCAAAGCTTCCCCCAAGGGGCCAGTATTCTGACCATGAGCCCAATGTCTGCTATTATCTTTGAGGGCTTTTAAAACCCTGGTATGATGTGTGGGTTTGTAGATAGATATGTCAGGTTTTAAATATCCCAAAGTGCATTGGGTTATGATCCAGACATTGTTAAAACAATTGAATGCCTGACATGAGGATGATAGGTGGTATTTGACCATCTAGAAAGCAAATGACCTCTCTGGACTTTCACAAATAAACTCACAGCTTTTAGGGGGACACAAAGATTTCCAGTCAGCTAAGTTTAGGCTACTTATACCCCGTGTTATGCCAGAACCATCTTGGACCATGTTGAGACTTTGGTACTGGAGAGAAAAAGGACCCAATTCATAAAGTCGAGTTAACTCACAGAATTTGTGGTGTGGGCTTCTTTTTACAGACGGTTTTGAAATTTCACCATTGGGGTGAGATGTTATATAGTAATGTCCTTTCCACATTTGCCTTGGGCCATCGATGGGTGTACTGAGTACATGAATCTCCCTGGATGAATGTAGTGTATATTGGCTGAAGTTGACAAACTTTTAAGTAGTTAAAGATATTCTTTATTGTATGCTTACATTACAGTTGATTGTAATTATCTTCCAAGACCCAAGCTGTGTTATGAAGGGGTCTTTGTTTCACAAGAAAGGTGGCATCAAGCAAGAGGTTGGATCACAGGGAGGATTTAAGAAATACAAAGCCAATTTATGGTCCAGTTAGAGATAGGATTTAGGCTACAGCAAGGAAAGGTTCCACCTGTGATGTCATGTGTTAGCAGAGACCCCTCTATGGGGAACTTAAATTTAATTTCCAATTGGGACAACAGCAGAACTTGGGAAAGGTTATTTAAGGAGAGGACAGAATATGAGTTGAGGCAACTGTGGGGATTCTAGCAGTCTTGTAAGTTTTCCCCAGTGGCTACTGCCTGTGATAGTTTTTTATTAATGATTTAATTTCCCTCCCTTTCACTGACCTATAGGTGGCATGAATTAATAACATAAGTACCAGAACCAATATTATAAAAATAGATGACATTTTCTATTTTAACTGACTACAGTGAAAATGGTTAAATACATGAGGTAATTGAAAAAATAAGTAGACCAGCAAACATAGGTACACTAAGGCACCAAGTTTCAATTATTACTTATCTTGTAAGGTCAGCCATTGGCTCACAAGAGCACTCTGAGGGTGAAATGTACTGCTGATTCCTATTGTCTGTGAATATCGTTTTTGTTTCCTCCATGGTTCCTGCAGACTGGCCTGGGATAGTCCAGGCTCATTTCACTTGGGAATGATGAACCCATGCAACTTGCCATGCAAGTTAACTTGGGCAACAAGTAGGACTTCATAGGGGCCATTCCACTGGGGCCTGGATTGATCCTCAGGGACTTGATTCTTCCAGGTTTTGAAGAGCACCGAGTCCGCTGGACCTATACAGTGAAGAGGCACATCTATGGGAAACATCAAGGTGACTGGAAGCATATTGGTGACTAGAAGATAGCATAGCACCTAAAGATTGTACACACTTTACAGGATAGCTCCTTTACAATATGGCTATTTTCCAGATTATAACAAACCTTAGTTTTAAGGAACGATCTCCCATATACCATTTCATAGGGGCTCAATCGGTGCTTGCTTCTGGGGGCTACTCTTATTCTGAGAAGTGCAATTGGCAATGCTTTGTTTCATTTTAAGTTAGTTTCCTGGCAGATTTTGACTAACATTTTAAGGTCTGACTCATCATTTCTGTTTTCCCAGTAGATTGTGGTCTCCATAAATTATGCAGCTTCCACTGTATCCCCAGGGCTCCAGCCTGCTCTTGGGTCACCTTAGAAAGGAAGGCTTCCCCACTGTCACTCTGTATAGTGGATGGCAGTCTGAACCAGGGAATACCATTTGGTAATGAGAGACGTGCTCTTGTTACTTCTGAGGCTTTTTCTGTTATACAGGGAAAAGTTTCTCTCCATCCAGAGAAGGTGTCCACAAATACTAGTAGGTATTTAGAGTTTTCTCTAACCTTGGGCATGACAGTAAAATCTATCTACCAGTCCTCTCCTGCTTCTGTTTCTCTCATTTTTACTCCTTTTATAGGAGTAAGGATCCTGCTATTGAGTATTTCTGGTACAGACATGCACTTTTGGACCATATTTTTAATTATTCTCTGCATGTTTGTGTCAATGTGAACTTTTTTACCTTTGGTACATGGCGTCCCTCCCATAATGGGTTCCCTGATGTAAATGTGTGATAATTTCTTCCTTTAAATGTTCAAGTACTAGTATAATTCCTTGTTAATTATATATCCATTCTTCTTTGGTAGCTCTTATAAGGCTCCTCACGAAGGTTTGAAGATCTATAGAAAATCTCCAACCATCAATGCTGTCTAAATCCATTGCTGAATACTAGGGTTTAAATGAATCAAAATTCAAGCTAGGTATCAAGGCCAACCTATTGTTGTATGGCTTTCCCTCTGTTCTAGTTTGCTAGCTGCCGGAATGCAATATACCAGAAAAGGAATGGCTTTTAAAAAGGGAAATTTAATCAGTTGCTAGTTTACAATTCCAAGGCTGAGAAAATGTCTCAATTAAAACAAGTCTATAGAAATGTCCAAGCTCAGGCATCCAGGGAAAGAGACCTCGGTTCCAGAAGGCTGATGAAGTTCAGGGTTTCTCTCTAAAGTGAAAGGGCACATGATGAACACAGTCAGAGTTTCTCTTACATCTGGAAAGGCACATGGTGAACATGATCAGGGTTCCTCTCTCATCTGGAAGGGCACAAGGCGAACATGGCATCATCTGCTAGCTTCTTCTCCTGGCTTCCTGTTTCATGAACCTCCTTGGGAGGCATTTTCCTTCTTTATCCACAAAAGTTGCTGGCTGGCGGACTCTGCTTCTCGTGGCTTTGTCATTCTGCTCTGCTCTCTCTGAATCTCTTTCTTTCTCCAAAATGTTTCCTCTTTATTAGGACTCCAGAGAGTTAAATCCACTTTAACCACTCTTGATTAAATCACATCTCCAGGTAGATGATCTAATTACAGTTTCAAACATAATACTGAATAGGGATTGGAAGAAACAGCTGCCTTTACAAAATGGGATTAGGATTAAAATATGGCTTTTCTAGGGTACATACATCATTTCAAACCAGCACACCCTCCCTAGCTACTTGTTTAGCAGTCTGGTTTGCTAAATTGTTTCCTTTTGGTGTCCAGCTATTAGTTCTTTGGTGTCCCAGCAATGGACAATTACTACTTCTGGTGACAAGATAATGGCTTTAGCAGGGCTAGTATTTAACTTCTACATGTTTGATTCCTTTCTTCCTAAGGTTAATAATTCTCTTTCCAAATAGCTCCACATTCATTACCTGCTGCACAGGTATATTTCAAGTGTGCATAGATTGTGATCCTTTTCGCTGTTCCCAAATGCAGAGCTCTAGTTAGAGTTATAAGCCTTTGTACAGTCATACCTAGAAGAAGTGTATTTGCCCTAAAACTCCTTGGAGAGTCACTGTAGCATACCCAGCTTTTTGGAGTCCCTGGTCCATGGAGCTGCTTCCATCAGTGAACATTTCTAAGTCTGGTTCCTCTAGGGGTTGGGTTGTGAGGTCTAGTCAGCTAGAATAAACTTTCTCAACTATTTGTATACAATCTTGGATAGCTTTTCTTGCATGCTGGGAAGTAGGGTGGCAGGGTTTAAGGAAAAGACTGCCTTCAATTTCACATTGGGATTATCCAAAAATATGGTGTGGCACTTGCCTTGCCTCCTGGAGGTAAGCCAATATCTCGTTTTTTGTTCAAGAAGGGGTATCACACAGTGAGGTGTGTGCACTGTGGTTAATTGTCCCAGAGTATACTTTTTGGCTTCCTGTAATAGGTCACAAGTAGCAGCTGGCTCATAGGCATACTGGGCCATCCTTGAGTTACTATATCCAGTTGTTTGGAAAAATAAATGAGAGGCTTTGTATATCACCTAAATGCTGTGTTTATCACCCAAGGCCTATTCCTTGTCTTCTGTGCATAAACAAATTGAAAAGTTTTCTCATGTCTGGGAGGCCAAGTGCCAGTACTGTTAAGAGTTTTTTCTTACTAGTGTGGAATGCCTGCTGGCATGCATTAGTCTAGTTGAAGTACTCATTATCTTCTACTTTACGGGCTTCATATAAAGGTGTGGCTGTCAGTCCAAAATTTGGGACCCAAATACAGCAAAATCTAGCCATCCCCAGAAACCCCTGAAGTTGTCTCTTGGTGGTTGGTGCAGCTATTCTAGCTAACCCTACTCTCCTATCTTAAACTGTCAAAAGGCAAAAAAATTGTTACCAGTCCAAGACATTTCACAGTAGGTTGTATGATTTTGGGTCTTTTTCTTAAAGACCTCATATCCTTGGTTTGTCATTAAGTGGGATAAACTTAAATTATTGCCTGATTTAGAGTTTGCATTACAAAATTTTTTTGCAAGTTGTTATTTTGATATAAAGACATAAAAGACTGAACATATGGGATGTCATCCCATTTTTCCTCCCTTTTGCAAAGCAAATATAATTGCAGGATGGGTCTTATAATTTAAATTCAGAGCTAGGAGAGTATTCTGATCCAAAGTTTTCTTGGTGGTACTGGCAATTAGGATATTGCTACATATTGTAGTAAAATCCCTTCCTAAAGTTGGAGTTCCTTAAATCTTTAGTTAGCATGTCTCTGAATATAGTGGGGGTGCTTTTGAATCCCTGTGGGAGTATAGTCCATCAGTATTGCTGCTTTACATTTGTCCTGGGATTTTCCCACTCATAAGCAAACAGTTTTTGTAATTCTGGACTCAGAGGTGAGAAAGCATCTTTTAAATCTAAAACTGTGAAATAACATAAGTTTCCTGGCAGAGTAGTGAGCATGGTGTAAGGATTTGATACCCCTGGATGAATATCTTCCACTATTGATTAAAGGCCCTTACATCTTATACAAAGTGGTACTCGCTAGTACTGGGTTTCTGTACTGGTAAGAGAAATGTATTATATAGGGTTGTATCAACTGATATGTGAGAAAGACATCTGGTAGGGGCTTGATGCTTTCTCCGGCATGCTTTTTGAGAGGATATTGCTCTAAATTAGGAATTTTCATGTCAGGCTGGAGTTTTACTTGAATTGGATCCACTGTCCTGGCATCTGATTAGCCCATACCTCTGGCCTTACCCAGAGTAAGGCCTCTGATAGTATGTCTCCACTCACTTGTAGTGGGACAGCCTGGAGAATGTAAGCTTGTTCAGGAGGAACATCAATGCTTAATTTTTCTGATGAAAAAGTCACTTGTGCATTTAGTTTGGTCAGTGAACCCCATCCCATCAGTGGTATGGGGGCATTATGGCAAATAGAGAAAACTGTGTTTGAGGGGTTGTAGGAAGGATGTCTGGGTCTTTTCCCCCAGTATTCCAGTGATAGCCATAGTTGATGGGTCTTCATTTGACCCTTTGTACTTCTTGGACCTTCTTTAAACAAGTTCCTTGGACTCTCTTTTGCATCCCTGTCATGATACATTCTTTGTCTAACTTGGCCCAGGCCCCAGGGTCATTCAGGTCCCAGCTCATATCTACTCCAAGGACTGCTTGTACCGCTGACATTCAGATTGGATCGTTGGGTTGCAATGAATTCAGCCTGTTGGTCTCCCATCTCCCAATGAGCCTTTTTAAAAACCATTTTGTACTCGGCTGTGATGAAGGTGTTTATGACAGTCTGAATATCTGCCGAAATGGGGTTTTGTGTAGCTAAGATGGATGTGAAGTGACTTTCCATCCTTTTAGGGTTATCTCAATAAAAGGCTATGTTATTCTTCCCATTGTACAAGTCAGAAGTGGAGGAGGGAGAACACACATATATAAACCCTCTGGGATTGCTCTGATCAGCTAGTCCTGCAGGAACTTGAGTGTAAATTTCCCTACTTGGGCTCCCATTTTTCCCACTCAGGGCTCTACTGAGAACCCTGGGAGGGGGAGACCATTCCTTTGTGTGTGTGCAGGTAAAGGAGGATACAAGTTTGAACTGGTGGCCTCAGGAAGGTTAAGAGGGGTTCTCCCATCTCCAAAGTATGGCAGTGGTGCCAAGGGAGACATTAAGCAGGATAAACTTAAATTGGAGTCTGGTAACACAGGTTTAGCTGCAGGTTTCAATGAGTCTGAAAACACTGGTTTTGCCAGCTTTTCTTGAGTTCCCTCCCTCTGGATCACAATGTTACATTTTTTCTGCAAGTTCTTATTTTGCTATAAAGACATAAAAGACTGAACATATGGGATCTCATCCCACTTCTCCTTTTTGCAAAATAAATATAATTGCAGGATGGGTCTTAAAATTTAAGGCTCCATTCTCTGGCCAGTGTTCCCCTGGGACCAGACCATATTACAAAAGAATTCCATTCTTTTCCTTCTTGTAGGCTTACAGCTGAACATAGACCAATTTTGTAAAATACATCCCAAAGGACTGAGGTCAGGTATGCTATTGGCATTACCCATGGTGATAATTCTGACTGAGCAATGGACCAAAAAAACTTATACCCTAAGGTGATGTTTAAGTGTTTTGGCCGGGGTTTTGTTTTACAATATGCCTTGCATGGGATACTCATTTTACCTGATGGACAGCCTGTGCTTTAGTTATCCCACCCATGATCAGGCACAGCTAGTTGCATGGAAATTGTTTTAAGGGTGGTAAGGGACTTATTGCCAATATTGCCTATCTGTGCCCACCTTATCCTAGTAGGAACTTTGTTCTTTGGAAGCTGAGGCTTCTCATTAAAAGGTGGATGGTGTTCTTGTAGCATTTAACTGCCCAACTCATGCCCACTGATAGTGAATTTCAATTGCTCACAGACAGGACAAAATTTCTATTTTAAACTAAAGTACCATGAAATTTTCTAATTTAAAGTAATCCAGATCTTTATGAGTATCTTAGAATTCAAACTCCACCCCAAGTTACCTTTTAATAGGGGACTTGAACCCAAAGGCAGACCTTACCCTAAAGAGTGGAACTCAAACCCACAGTCCTATGAATATCTCCATGGCTTAATTTTCCTATGTTGTCTTTTATTCTTGGTACTAGAATCCAACCAGAGGTGTACCTCTTAGTAGCTGACCCATAACTCCCCAAGGCAGGACCTTACCCTAAAGGGTGGAACTTGAACTCACAATCCTATGGGGCACAGACAAAAGAGAATAGGCACTCATGAGGTTACTCACCCAGTTGTCTATTTCCAGAACTGCTTCTTTAATGTAGCACCGAATGCTGGGCCAGGATGTAGAGAGCGATGATCAATCTAGGTTGCCACTCAAGTTTGGTAGGAACAGGGCCTAAACCCCCCCTGGCACTACAGTGCCTCATGCAGATACTATCTGGGTCACTAAGAGTGTTGCCAAGCAAGGCTTTGCTACCCAATGCACACGGGAGTCATTTCTGTGACACTGGGATTTGCAGAAAAGAAGATTTACTATGAGGTCAACCAACAAGATGACAGGAGGCAAGACTCAAATCTGTCTCCCTGATTTCAGGGCTAAGGGAGATATTATTAAGGTAGGAGATGTGTGTTGCTATGGGGAAGGTTAATTTGGTATGGTTTGGTTGGATTTCCCTCGTTAAAGTACATCTCACATTGGATTTGCTTTCGATGCCTCTCAATTCAGGCAACTTTGCTCCAAGGGAGATGATTTTTTTTGTTCCTGGTGTCTTGGAGGTCATTGAAGGATGCCAGCCCATATTTATGTGCATGTTCAAGTTATGTAACTTTGAGTTGGCCACCTGAAAAACAAGCTTAAGAAGAAAAGATTCAGCTAGGAAAAGTAACAAAAGATACAGATAAATGAAGATGCTACTAAGTGGTTCTGGGTGCTTTCAGTATTGTACAGTAAATTCTCCAGGTAATGGAATGCTCTTCATTAAGAGGTAGAGGTCCTATATTTCTGTGTGTTTTCCTACTCTTGGGAATCAGGCTTAATCCCTTTGCCTCTCCAAGACTCTTTTTTTCTTTTTCTTTTCTCCCTTGCTTCCTTTGTGCTGAGGTATCTATCAGAGACTCAAAATCCTGCATTGAATTTCAAGACCAGAAGCAAAGGAAATACCTTTTTCTTTGGCCAATTTCACAAGCTCTGGGTTGAATAGGAAATGAAATACAAAAGGGAAAAAGAGCCTGAACCCTTTTTGGTGCACACTATATTGTGTAGATGTTCTCCGGTTCTTAAGTGAATAGGCCTGACAACTAGATCTGAGGTAAAACTGGTGATGCAGTTGCTCTTGGGGAAAGAGACTGGAAGAGTGTCAGAAATTTCCAGAATGCGCTTTCATTACAATACTTTCCAAACCCTGTTAATCATTCTGTATTCATCTGAGACCACTATGATGGGAGATGAATGCTTTCAAGGCCTTTTCTTGGAAGTTGCTATCAAATGCTTCTGAAATATGACCAAAATTGCTTAAATTAATTTTATTTGAATGTCGGTTTGTATACTGAGCCAAGAAATCATGACCTATTCCATTTATCAATCTTAAAGAACACTGTCCAAATAAATTTAGGCAAAAGACTTATATGTACCCTAAAGGACAGCAAAATCCAATGGCCACCTTTCTAGCGATATAAAATTCTCCATATTGATCCCACCAAATAAAATTAGCCATCACAACTACTCCTTTCCTCATGTTCGTTTCTTGTTTCCTCAAGTAAACCAATAAAGATTTCCAAATGTGTACTAAAATATCTCCCTTCCCTACTCCTTTTTCTCTTCAGGCTTAGCAGGGGTTACTTACCCTCTAATTTCTTTTATCATTCTCTTCCTTCTAAACTGCTGAGGCAGCATAAGGGCCTAAAAGAATATTGTGCCAACATTCAAAACCTATCATACTTCCTGTTGAAGATGAATTACTGACCATAAAATAACAAAACATAAACAAAGGACAAAAATCCTCAAAACCTGAGCACGCAGCATAGAACAGATAACCACAATTGTCCTTAACGTTGCGTTAAACCAGGAAAAGTACTGCTTCTACATCTCACTACATCTCAAAATGTAGACCCTCTGCTTCCAGATGCAAACAATGGCAGATACTTATTGTTAGGAGGGGAAGAAGAGAAAAAGGAAGGTTAGAGAGTTTCAGTTTTTTAGAGTGCTGGTCAATTTCTTTCACAGTTTCCCAGACTCTACCATCTGTGAACTTAAAACTCAATTCCAAGAAGTCTCCCACTGAGATGTAATAATTGGGAAAACAAAGTTCCCGTATCAAGGAAGAAAAACCCTCTGTCCAAGCATATGCCTTCTCTTTGAGAATCTGTCACATCACAGTTTAGAGATTCTACTCTCAATTCCTACAATTTTCTTGAGTTGTCCATCTTATTTTATTTTTGTCTATATACTTTCCATTCCTCCTTTTGTACATCTTTTCCCTCCTATTGATACATTTTTGTCTCTGCAATTCCAATCCTATTATTTGGAATTTTTCCAAGATCACAGTCTCACTTGTCATGAGAGCAGAAGTTCTCGTATTAAAAAAAAAATGACCAATCTATATAGCAAATTCATGACCCTGCATTGTCATGATGTCAGTCCTTCATCTATGGCTAATAAACAGATTAATGAGGAAAAGGTGAAGCAGCAAAAAGTTTCCATCCACCGGTGCATGGTGTCAACAAATAGTACACAAAGTCTTGTTTACCTAAGTGCCCTTTTTTCCCCACTTTATTTGTAAGTCTCTTACTCTTCATGGCCACTGACCACCAGCTATGATGCGGTTCTTGCTATATGAGTAGCCCTACAAGTTTTTCCTAGCCTTGGAAATTAATGCATCATGATTACTGTATCAGTTTCCTGCATTTTAATCTCTCATCCATAAAATCAGCTCTTCAAATGACCTCAGATATTAGGTGTAATCATATGATGGTACATTTACACTTATAGACTACCTGCTTGGAAGCCCTCCTTGCTCAAGATCTTGAGAGATCCATGCAGAAATCACTCAAGGCAGAAACGCATTATTGCTCATTAAGGCTTTGTTATATGTTTGGCCTTCTAATGGAGTGAAAGATGACTTTGCCCCAGTCAAAAGATGGGTCTAGTTCCAGCTGATTGTACCAGTTCTGTGGAAAACTGAGACACAGCCCTCCCCAAAGGAATTCTATGTGGAAGACATAAAGCTTTTGCTCTACAAAGTACAGTTCCCTAAAATGGTACCATGTGCTAGTAATTGTTGGTTCATGCCTATCTTTCATTCATTAACTGATCAGCATTAACTAAGCATTCCCCCATTGTTCCAAGGCACAAGAGATAGAGCAGTGAACGAAACACATTGTGTATTCTCATGCAATTTATATTCTGAATAAGACAGACATTAAACAAATTTGCAAGCAAATTCATAATTATAGAAATGCATAACTAGGGGGAGGTGCAGTGGTGGCACAGTGGCAGAATTCTTGCCTGCTATGC
This sequence comes from Myrmecophaga tridactyla, assembly GCA_004026745.1. NCBI lineage: Eukaryota > Metazoa > Chordata > Mammalia > Pilosa > Myrmecophagidae > Myrmecophaga > Myrmecophaga tridactyla. Next base: position 35,025 of record PVIY010002031.1, read on the forward strand.
GAGGGACCCAGGTTAGATTCTCACTCTCTGCCCATGTATTAAAAAAAAATGCAGAACCAGGGTGGGCAACAGTGGCTCAGTGGCAGAGTTCTCGCTTGCCATGCCAGAGACCTGGGTTCGATTCCCAGTGCCTGCCCATGTAAAATAAATAAATAAAAATGTATAACTAACATTTAATTAATAATTAATAATTGGGCTGGGTCTCTGAAGAAAAGGTAAACTTTGTGGATAGCAGTTTTAACAGGGTAACTTGATTTGATAGAGAAAGATTCACTGATAAAGTGATGTTTCAGCTGAGACATAATGAATTTTGAGTTATCTGGTTAATGCAGGGAAGGAAGGGTCTTCCACACAAAGGGAACAGTATATGTAAGGTCTGGGTTCCACTACCTCCTTAGAGGTTAAAATGCATGGCCATCAGCTCCTCTGAAAATTTAGCCCTTTGTAAAATCCATTTGGGGCCTATCAAGAGCTGCCAATATTTTTTTAAAAGTATTTACAACTGCAGGTCCAATTCCTATTGGCCTAACCTAGGCGGACATCTTAGTTAGGTAAAAGAAGAAAAACCACACTTACTCTCTTTCTTCCAGAATTTCAATAAACTCTTGGCTCTGTTGGAAAGTCTCTTCTCCCATTCTCAATAAGCTTTTAAACACCATTTCATTATGAATTAGTTCCTTCCTTCCTTTTTCATTCTCTCTCTCCTTTTTTGAGGTATTGTCAAGTGGGCAGGATGCATTGGGATTGTCATCTTTAGAAGCGTCCTAAATATCTTTTGAATGTATTCATTTTTTTTCACCTTCACCAGCATCATCCTGGTTGAAGTTACTGTTACTTCTGCATGAATATCCTCGCTTATTTCTTTTCTCCTTTCATTCTCTGCCTCCCTGAAGCTACTTTAATTTTTTAAAAAATTCACATCTGACCATATCACAGCACTATGTAAAAATCCTATAGGACGTGGCTTTCACAGACTGCTTCAGTTTCTACCAGCACTATTCAATTCCTTAATTACTCTGTCATAGAAGGTGTTTTTCAATATCTGGGAGAAGCCATGTTTTCTGCTAACTCTAGTCATCATCACACTATGGTTTGCCTTTGCTCAGATGCTACCTACAGATTATAAAATAAGGTATATTCTTTCTACCTATCCATCCATTTCTTTTACTCTCTCCTATATATAGGTATATAATAGGGAAGCCTAATTTCATTTTTTTGGTTAGGGAAATCTTCCTTCAGAGAGACATGAAGTCTAGGGATTAGTGATAGGAGCTTTACAAGCAGATGGGGCATATATATCCTAAGGGGAGAGGCTATATTTACCAGATGGCACTTCTCTAGTGAGTGTCTGAACGTATCAGTAAAGTCATGTTAAGGTCATGTTAAGGATTTTAGTCTTCATCTTAAGAACACTTAGAAGCTGCTGAAGATGAAGAAAAATGCCCATTGGCATTGCTCTCATTTCCCAGGAATTGTGATGAATGTGCAAACCCAGGGCCAAATGTTATATGGGTAAGTAATTTTATGTTGAGAGATCCATGGAGCTGAAGAACCCAGCAGCCTCACCATTCAGTCTGCTGAAAGGGATCAGTATGAAAATAAGCCCTAATGCCAGCCACAGCAAATACTACAGTAAAATAACTGAAACAGGAAGGAGGTGTTTGGCCCTTATGACCCAGCATTATCCATGGAGAGAGTGTACGGGGATTCACTTAAAGAGAATGATTTTTAGACAGTGGGTATGTGGGTTGGTAGGGAGGTCAAGAACTGCCTACAGAAAGAGAGGAATGATGTTTTTCTCCCCAACTGTTAGTTTGAAAAAATGTCAACCCCAGAAAAGTTGCAAGAATTGTACGATGAAATTATGTACAGCTTTAACTTAGATTGATCAGTTGTCAAAATGTTACCATATGGTTTCTCTCTTATTCTATAAATATGTTTGTGAGAATATTTATGAATGATTAGAATTAGTTGAGAGTTCATAGTGACACTTCAGTGTAAAATTCTTCAGTATGTATCTCCTAAGACAAAGGACATTGATTGACATTATCATAATACTAATAGTCACCCTTAGGAAATTTAATAATTCAAAAATACTTTTCTTTCAGCATAGAGAAAGACCCAAAGGCTGATACTTGGGTTATTTACTAGTGAGAAAAAATTTAAATATATTATAGATGACTGTGCTGGGTTGAAACTATTATGTACCCCAGAAAAGCCATGTTCTTTCTCCTAATCCAATATTGTGGATGCAGACTTATTGCTTTGGGTGGGGCCTTTGATTAGATTGTTTCCATGGAGATGTGACCCATCCGATTTTGGGTGGGACCGTTTGATAAGGTGGTTTCCATGGAGATGTATCTCTACCCATTCAAGGTGAATCTTAATCCACTTACTGGAGTCCTTTAGAATGGAACCATTTTGGGAAATGCTCAGGGTTGACACAGAGATGTTTGGAGATGCAGAAAGAAATGGCCCTAGGCAAACTGTTTGAGACCAGCAGCCAAAGGACCAGTATGCTAGCTATGCACTTTCCCAGTTGAGAGAGGTGTTCCAGACAACATGAGGTTTTCTTGAGTCATGGTATCTTTCTCTGGATGCCTTAGAACTGAAAAACTGTAACTTCATAAATTCCCCTTATAAAAGCTGACCCATTTCTGGTTTATTGCATCCTGGAAGCATTAGCAAACTAAAACAATGACTTTCAGCTTTAGTTTTGTGTTTTGTTATCCAAAATGTTTGCAATATATGTATTACTTATTCAAGTGAAATAAGTTCTGTAACTTGTTTTGGTTTGCTAGTAAATAGCCAGGAATTGTTGGAATAACTGTTTGGGGAACTTCTGCGACCAGATTCACATAATATACCCGCCTGGTATGGGTAAAAGGACTGAGATCACAGCACAGAACTGTAAGTAAATTCTTCCACCCTGTGGAACTGTTGCCCCACCTCCCAGTGGCATGGCAGATTGTCTTGTTGGATTCTCCCCTGGTGGGAAACAAAAACCCTCTATTTTAGTTTGCTAAGGCTGCTGGAAGGCACTATACCAAAGATTGACTGGCTTTGCTAGAGAGATTTATATAGTTACAAATTTATAGTTCCTTGGAGGAAAGTAGGTGGTTTTCCTCTGGGTGTGTCTATCATGTGGGAAGGATTTGGTAATGTCTGCTAGCCCTTTTTCCTAGCTTCTGGGTTCAAGTGGGTTTTCCAGGGTCATTTCCCTTCTGCTTCTTCAAACTTCTGGGTATGAGCTCCTTCTCTCTCTCTTTTGACTCTGCCTTTTAAGTCTCCAGTTTATCAAATTAAAACACCACTCTTTGTGGAAGGAACTCTCCTTAGCCAATTGTAGATGTAATCAGCCATATGTAAATTTCAGATGCTGATGATATAAATCCACAGCAATGAAACAACTGGGCACCATCTCCTGTTCACCATCACCTGGCCAAATTGACACCTAAACCTAACCACTACACCCTCTCTACTAGAAGTAAGGGAAGGAGAGCTCAACTGATCTAAATTGTGACTTTGATTAACAAATTTGGACTGTTGAATACAAACTCTGAGCACAGATAAAACTGCAAGACAAATGTGAAAGAAAATGGGAGATCTCTCCCCAGCAGCAAGGAGGCAGGGCTAGTGAAAAAAACAAAACAGAGGCTTTTGGAGTTGGCTGAGTCCCAAGAAAAGGGACGCACAGAGCTGAGTATCAAATCTGGCTCTTGGTTGGGGGGCTGGGGACAGGCTCTGAAAAGGACTTCTTTTCTTTTCCTTCTACTTTTATCAGCCTATTAAAGAAAGCAGGATGCATTCTCAGTTTTCAGCACTGCCCCAGGCAAGGGGAGAGACAAAGAAACTAATCAGGTGAAGAAGATATTTCCCTATAGGGCATATCTTCCCAAGAAAATGGGAGATGGGGTGGGGTGGGGGTGAGCAGTTCCCAGTGCAGTGGTGGTTTTCATGCAGAGTGTAGATCCCTGGGGTATCAGCAGCAGTTTTAACCTACAAAAAGTGGAACCCAGCCTGTCTCAAATACATTTCTGGCAGGGAGGAAAAGAGGAGCTATTGGAGAGGCCTCTAACTTTTCCAGTCTGTGGGAACAAAGGGCTGAAGAGTGATCCCCCCTCCCCCCCCCAAAAAAAATAGATGTGGGACAAAGCCCAGCACAGGCAATGACTATTGTTAAGGAATTCAGTCCCCAGGAGCTGGAAAGCAAATAGTTTAAGCCTACCTTCAGCCTCAGCCTCAACCAAAGCCCTGGCAGGGACAGGGTCTGCTGAGAATTAAAGGCAGTGTGCCACTTTATGCTGGTGGGGAAAAGCAGACTGACAAGTGCCATCTACTGGGCAGGACAGGAAAAGCACAGAATTAAGAGGCTTCTTGGGAGAGACTGGTACTGGGTCTCATGATACTAATTACAGTGTCTTCATGAGTTCTGGGCCTGTTCAGTCTGAGAAAATATAATTGTTGTTGATCCTGGCTGGGGAGACAGTCCTCCCAGAGACAGACCTCTAGGTAAAAGTTGCCAGAGTTAATGAAAGGAGTGTTAAAAACATATAGAGGCAAAAAATAAAACAAAAACAACAAATCAACATTCCCTGAGGAGGAATAGGGAAGAGAGAGAGCTTTTTCCTAGGGGTGAAACATAGTCAAGAAAGAACTAGGAAGACAAGAGATGAAAAATTCTGATCAGTTAAACAGAAGCTATGCTAGAGTTGAGCCAAATGCCAAAGAACAGATAGAGAACAAAGCCAACCAACAAGAAAACCCTAGGCAAGAGAGAAAATGACTTCCAGAATAAACTAATCAAGAAAACCAGATGCCTAGAATCCAGAAAAAAAGACCCCAGTCATTCTAGGAAGCACAAGATATGGCTTGGTCAAAGGAACAAACTAACATGTAAAACTAGAATTGGAGTTGGAACAACTAATTAAGGATGTTCAAACAAATCTTCTAAATCAACTCAGTGAGTTGAAGGAAAAGGTGGCAAGAGAGATGAAGGATATAAAGAAGACATTGGTGACCATATAGAAGGACATGAAGGCTTGAAAAAAAAACAAATGGCAGATCTTCTTGGAATGAAAGGGACAACAGAAGAGATGAAAAACAAAATGGGGACTTACAACAACAGATTTGAAGAAGGAGAAGAAAGGATTAGTGAACTAGAGGACAGGACATCTGAAAACCTACAACAAAAGAACAGATAAAGAAAAGAATGGGAAAATATGAGCAAGATATCAGGGAATTGAATAATAAGTTTGGATTTCTCCGAAAAGACCATGGAGATGAGAAAGCAGTGGTATGATGTATTTAAGATATTGAAAGAGAAAATCTACCAACCAAGAATTCTATATCTGGCAAAACTGTCCTTCAAAAGTGAGGCAGAGTTTAAAACTTTAAAAAAGTGAGGCAATAGACACAGAGTTCATGAGCAAGGGACCAGCTCTAAAAGAAATATTAAATGGAGGGCTACAGGGAGCTAGAAAAAGACAGGAGAGAGAAGTTTGGTGAAGGGTGTAGAAAGGAAGATTATCAAGGCAAAGAGAAAAAAAAAGATATGACATAAAATCCGAAAGACAAAATGGATGACCAAAGTACTGCCCTTACAGTAAAAACTTTAAATATTAATAGATTAAGCTTCTCAGAAAACATAGAATGGACAAATTAATTTAAAAACAGGTCCCATCTATATGTCATCTAAAAGAGACTTACTTTAAACCCGAGGACAAAAATATGTTGACAGTGAAAGGGCGGAAAATGACATTTCATGAGAACAACAACCAGGAGAGAGCTGAGGTAGCTATACTAATACCAGACAAAGTAGACTTCAAATGTAAAACAATTAAAAGAGACAAAGAAGGACACTCTGTATTAATAAAAGGGACAAATCACCAAGAAGGCATAACATCATAAATATTTATGCACTGAGCCAGAGTGCCCTAAAATACATGAGGCAAGCACTGACTACACTGAAGGGAGAAGTAGATGCCTCTGTACAATAATAGTTGGAGATGTCAATATACTACTCTCATCAATGGATAACATATCCAGACATAGGGTCAATCTTGAATAATGTGATAAATAAACTAGATTTAACAGACATTTACAGAACATTGCACTCCACAACAACAGGATATCCATTCTACTGAAGTGCTCATGATCATTCTCCAGGATATACCTCATGTTTGGTCACAAAGCAGGCCTAAATAAATGTAAAAAGATCAAAATTATACAAAACACTTCCTTGGATCATAGTGGAATAAAGCTGGGAATCAATAACAGGTGAAAGACTGGAAAATTCACAAATATATGCACGCTAAACAACTGGTGGGTCAAAGAAGAAATTACAAGAGAAATCACAAAATATCTTGAGGCAAATGAAAATGAGAACACAGCATATCAAAACGTATGGGATGCAGCAAAGGTGCTGCTTAGAGGGATTTATTGCCCTAACCACCTATATTAAAAAAGAAGAAAGAGAGGGTGGCTGCCGTGGCTCAGCAGGCAGAGCTCCGACCTGCCGTGCTGGAGGTCTGGAGTTCGATCCCTGGTGCCTCCTGCCCATATGCAAATTAAAAAAAAAAAAAGAAAGAGAAAAACCCAAGGATCTAACTGTTTACCTGGAGAAACTAGAGAAAGAACAGCAAACAAATTCCAAAGCAAATGGGAGGAAATAAATAACAAATATTAGATCAGAAATAAATGGAATTGAGAACATGAAAACAATAGAATCAACAATACCAGAAGTTGATTCTTTGAGAAAAATCAATAAAATAGATGGACCCTTAGCTATGCTGACAAAGAAAAAAAGAGAAAGGATGTAAATAAATAAAATCAGAAATGGGAGAGGAGACATTATTTCTGACCCCACAACAATAAAGGAGTTAATGGGAGGATACTATGAGCAAATATAAGCTAACAACTAGACAACTTAGATGAAATGATCAACTTCCTAGAAAAGCACAAACATTGACACCCTGAAGAAAAACCAGACCTCAATGAACCAATCACAAGTAAAAAGATTGAATCACTCATCAAAAACCTCTCAAGAAAGAAAAGTCCAGGATCAGTTGGTTTCACATGTGAATTCTACCAAGCATTCATAAAAGAATTAGTACCAATCTTGCTGAAATACTTCACAAAAATTGAAGAGGAGGGAAAACTACCTTACTCATTCCAGTCAACTTTACCCTAATACCAAAGCCGGACAAAGATACTACAAGAAAATAAAATTACAGACCAATCTCTTTGATTCAAAAATCCTCAAAATACTTGTAAATTGAACCCAGCAGCACATTAAAAAGAATTTTACACCAAGACCACATGGGCTTTATTCCAAGAGCCATTCAACACAAAAAAATCAATGTAATTCACCACATCTGTAAATCATAGGGGAAAAACCACATGATCATCTCTGACTCAGAAAAGGCATTTGACAAAATTCAGCATCCCTTCTTGATGAAAATGCTTCAAAAGATAGGAATAGAATGAATCTTTCTCAGTATAATAAAAGAATACATGAAAACCCACAGGTACACTGCACTCAATATGGGCAAGACTGAAAGCTTTCCCTCTAAGATCAGGAACAAGACAAGGATGCCCACTGTTCCACTGTTATTCAATGTTGTGCTACAAGTTCTAACTAGAACAATTAGGCAAGAAAGAGAAATAAAAGTCATCCAAATTGTAAAGGAAGAAGTAAAACTTTCCATATTTGCAGATGACATAATCTTATACATAGAAAATCCAAAAAAAATCTACAGCAAAGGTTGTAGAGCTAATAAACAAGTAAAGCAAATTGGCAGTACACAAGATCAACATGTGAAAATCAGTAATGTTTCTATACACCAGTAATGGGCAATTTGAGAGGGAATTAAGAAAAATTCCATCTACAGTAACCAAAAGAATAAAATATTTAGGAATAAAATTAACCAAGGACATAAAAACCTATATACAGAAAATTACAAAAGTTTGTTAAAAGATATCAAGAGGATCTATATGAGCAGAAGGACATACCATGTTCATGATTTAGAAGGGTAAATATAGTTAAGATATCAATTCTACCCAAATTGATTTATAGATTCAATGTGATACCAATTAAAATCCCAACAACTTACTTCACAGAAATGGAAAAATCAATAATCAAATTTATTTGGAATGGTAGGTGCCCAGAATAGCTAAAAATACCTTGAGAAAGAAAACTGAAGTGTAAGTTCTCATAATACCTGACTTTAAAGCATAGTACAAAGCTGTAGTGGGAAAAATAGCCTTTTACTAGCAAGACAGGTATAGTGAAAAATGTAATTGAATTGAGGGTTCAGAAGTAGACCCTTTCATCTTCAGAAAATTGATTTTTGATAAGGCAGTTAAGTTAACTCAACTGGGTCAGAGCAGCCCCTTCAACCAAGGGTGCTTTGAGAACTGGATACACATATCCAAAAGAATGGAAGAGGACCCCTCTCTCATACCTTATACAAAAATTAACTCAATATGGATTTAAGACTTAAACATTAGAGCTAAGACCATAAAAATTTTAGAAGAAAATGTAGGGAAGTACCTTAGAGATCTTGTGGTAGGAGGTTGTTTCCTAAACCTTATGCCCAAAATGCAAGCATTGAATGAAGAAATTAAATGGGATCGCCTCAAAATTGAATACTTTTGCCCATCAAAGGACATGATAAGGAAAATAAAAGGCAGCCTACACAAAGGGAGACAATATTTCAAAACCACATATTGGATAACAGTTTAATATTCAGAACATATAAAGGTATCTTACAACTCAACAAAAAGACAAAAGACATGGACAGACACTTTTCTAAAGAGGAAATATAAATGGCTCAAAAGCATATCAAAAGATGCTCAACTTTACTAGCTATTCAGGAAATGCAAGTAAAAACCACAATGAGGTATCTTCTCACACCTACTAGAATGGCCATTATCAAAAAAAAAAAAAAAAAAAGAAGAGAAAACTACACATGCTAGAGAGGATAGGTGTACTTATTCACTATTGGTGGGAATGTAGAGTTGTGCAGCCACTCTGGAAGGCAGTTTGGCAGTTCCTCAGGAAGCTAAGTTATAGAATTGTTGTATGCTACAGTAATCTCATCCCTAAGCATATACTCAGAAGAACTGAAAGTAGAGACATAAACAGACATTTGCAATCTGATGTTACTGGTGGCAATATTCATGATTGCCAAGAAATGGAAACAGCTCAAATATCCATCAATGGATGAGTGGATAAACAAACTTTGGTATATGATGGAATATTACACAGATGTAAGATGGAATAAATTCATGATGTATGAAAGAACGTGGATGAATCTTGAGGACATGATTTTGAGCACAATAAGCCAGAAACAAAGGACAAATACTATATGGTCCCCCTAGTATGAACAAACTGTAATGAGCAAACAGTGAGAGTTAAAGGTTAGAACACAGGCTGTAAGGAGATAGAAAAAGGGTAGAGATTGGGCTTTGATGTTGAAGGAGTACAGAATGTTCAACAGGATTGGATGTAAATGTTCAGAAATGGATAGCACAATATTATGTGTTATTAACAAAGCATGTGTGAGTATGGTTAAAAGAAGAAGGCTAGGGGCATATATGACACCAGCAGGAATGATAGAGGACAAAAAATGGGACTGTGTAATTTAGCAAAACCTAAAATGGACAATAATGGTAATTAGATGTACAAATGAGGGAGAACAAATGAATGTCATCATTGCAAGGTGTTAAAAAAGGGATGTATATGGAAAAAATACAATTAACGCAAATTTTGCTCTCAAGTTAATAGTAACGTAATAATCTTTCATTAATTGTAACAGAGGCAATATACCAAAGCTAAATGTCAATAAGCAGAGGATATAAAGGAGGGTTATGAGATCCTTGTTTTTGTTGTTTCTCCTTTCTCCTTCTTTCTTTGTAGAAGAACTTGAAATGCTCTCATATATACTTGGTGGTGAATGCATAACTATGTCTTATAGTGGAAGCCATTGATTGTATACTTAGGATGGACTGTATGGTATATGAATAAACTTTAATAAATAAAGAGAAAAAGACAAGTGCTGGAGAAGAAGTGGTGAGAGAAATATACCTATTTGCTTTTGGTAGGGAAGTAGAAAGGTACAGCACCTGTGGAGGGCAGTGTTGTGGTTCTAAAGGAGGCTAAGTATGGGGTTGCCATATGATCCTGCAACCTTGTTATTAGATAGTGTGCTGGTTTGAAAGGATGTATGGCCCCTAGAAAAGTCATGTTTTAATCCTAATCCCATTTTGTAAAGGCAGCTGTTTTTCTACTCCCTATTTAGCATTGTATGTTTGAAACATCAGATCATCTCCCTCGAGATGTGATGTAATCAAGAGTGGTTGTTAAACTGGATTAGATGATGACATGTCTCCACCCATTCGGGTGAGTCTTGATTAGTTTCTAGAGTCCTATAAAAGAGGAAACAGTTTGGAGAATAAGTGATTCAGAGAGAGCATAGAAGAACGACATAGCCACAAGAATCAGAGCCAACAAACCAGTGACCTTTGGAGATGAAGAGGGAAAATGCCTTCCGGGGAGCTTCATGAAACAGGAAGCCAGGAGAGAAAGCTAGCAGATCACGCCTTGCTTGCCATGTGCCCTTCCAGCCAAACCCTGAACTTCATCGGCCTTCTTGAACCAAGGTATCTTTCCCTGGATGCCTTTGATTGGACATTTCTATAGACTTGCTTTGATTGGGACATTTTCTTGGCCTTAGAACTATAGACTAGCAATTCATTAGATTCCCCTTTTTAAAAGCCATTCCATTTCTGGTATATTGCAGCTAGCAAACTGGAACAGGTAGATAGTTGGAAGAACTAAAAGCAGGGACATGAACAGACATTTGCACGCTGGTGTTTATGGGGGCATTGATCATGGTTTGCAGAGAATAGAGTTGCCCTTAAGGTGCATTGACTAATAAATGGAAGGTGAATTGTGACATATAAATATAGCGGAATATTGAACAGCTGTAGGTTGGAATGAAGCTGTGAAGCATGCAGCTAGGTGAATGAACCTTGAGGACATTATGTTGAATGACATAAGCCAGAAGCAAAGGACAAGTGTGTAAGGTCTTACTAATATAAACTATAATGGGAAAACTCTGCGAATTGAATTTGAGGGCAAAGGTTATTAGGGGAGACAGTTGTCAGAGAATGTGCAATTGATGATTAGAAATGCAGAATATTCAATAAGGCTCATTGCAAAGGTTCCTAGATTGTAAGCTTTTACAGCCATCACATCTACTCCTGGGTTTTACTATTATTTCTAAATTTTGAGATGTGGATCTCTTTGTGTATAAACTGGTCATTTACTGGAACTTTGGGTACCTGTGTGACATCTGAGACTCAGAGTTAGAGTTCTGCAGTTCTGAAAATCAGACTTCAATCAGAGATATGAGTGAAACAGACCTTGTTAGGATTAAGGTAAATTAGAATACAGGGTAAAGGATGATGTCTGTATTTTTAAGCCTCAACTTCTGTGTGAGACCAAAGGAAGAAATGTTTATTTGGTCCAAAATCTATATTTTCTGCAACACACTATCTAATTTAACCTATCTGGTCAGTGTATTTATAGAACATAATTACATGAACCTAGAATAAGGTATAAGATTATGTTATTCTGTAAGGTTAACATAATACCCTGAAAAGTATCACACTATTGTGGGAAGAAAATTAAAAAAGTATTTGCAACATTCCCTTGATGTGCTGGGGAAAATGTGGAACTATTAAACTTCCCCACCTGGGGAATTCCTGATATTCTCTCAGGGGACTACCAATTTAATAAGCCAAACTCTCGATCTTGAAGCATGAACTTATAAAACCTGTTTATGCAATGGCAAACCTAAGGCTACTTATAATTATGCCAAAGTGTCACCCCAAGAGAATTTCTTTTGTTGTTCACTGTGTTATACAGTCCCATGTTTTATCCTCTAACTTTCCCCCAGTAACATACATGACCTAAAACTTCCCCTTTCACCCACATTCACACACATAATTCAGTGCATTAATTACACTCACAATAATGTACTCCCATCACTTCTAGCCATTTAAAAAAATTTACAATCAACCTAACTAGAAATTCTGCACAAATTAAGCATCAGCTCTCCATTCTCTATCCCCATTCTATCTCCTGGTTGCCTATATTTTAGTCTCTAACCCTATGAGTTTGCTTCTTATAATTAGCTCATATCAATGAAATCATATAATATTTGTCCTTTTGTGTCTGGCTCATTTCATTCAATATAATGTCCTCAAGGTTCATTCATGTTGTTGCATGCATCAGAACTTCATTCCTTCCTACAGCTGAATAATATTCCATTGTATGCATATACCACATTTTGTTTATCCATTCATCGATTGATGGGAATTTGTGTTGCTTCCAAAATTCTTTTGGCAATTGTGAACAATGCCTCTGGGAACATTGTTGTACAAATTTCTGTTCTAGTCCCTGCTTTCAGTTCTTCTGGGTATATACCTAGTAGTGGGATTGCTGGGTCATATGGCGATTTTATACCTAGCTTCCTGAGGAATTACCAAACTGTTCTTTCACAGTGGCTACACATTTTACATTCCCACCAGCAGTGAATAAGTGTTCCTATTTCTCTACATCCTCTCCAATATTTGAAATTTCCTGTTAGTTTACTAATGGCCATTCTAGTAGGTGTGAAATGATATGTTGCTGTGGTCTTGGTTTGCATTTCCCTAATAGCAAGTGATGTTGAACATCTTTTCATGTGCTTTTTAGCCATTTTTATTTCCTCTTTGGAAAAGTATCTATTTAAGTTTTTTTTTTTTTTTTACCAATTTGTAAATTGGATTGTTTATATTTTTATTGTTGAATTGTGGAATTTCTTTATATATTCTGGACATTAAATCCTTTTTGGATATGCAGTTTCCAAATATTTTCTCCTCTTGAATAGGCTGCCTTTTCACTTTCTTGACAAAGTCCTTTGTTTGAAGCACAAAAATATTTAAATTTGAGGAAGTCCCAATAATCTATTTTTCATTTGTTGCTTGTGCCTTGGGTGTAAACTCTAAGAAGCCACTGCCTACCACAAGATCTTGAAGATTCATTCCTACATTATCTTCTAGGAGTTTTATGGTATTGGCCCTTATATTTAGGTCTTTGATCCATTTTGAGTTAACTTTTATATAAGGTGTAAGATAGAGGTCCTCTTTTCTTCTTTTCCATATGAATATCCAGTTCTCCCAGCACCATTTATTGAAGCGATTATTCTGTCCCAGTTGAGTGGACTTGGCAACCTTGTCAAATATCAGTTGGCCATAGATGTGAGGATTCTCTTATCATTCTTAAGTTTTTCTTTATCTGTTCTCCCTGAATTTTAGTTTGTAAACAAAAGCATTTCTTGGTGATTTATGTTTCGCTTCAGTCTAGTTCTTGGTGGAAGCCCCTCCTCTCCTTCCCTGTCTCAGCAGCACCCACTCTATTCTCGGCTTTTATGATTGGTGAGGCAACTGCCTGCATTGGCTGCTTGAATGGGAACACTGTGGCCTTCGCTTATTTTTGGCCTCCATGCATGCAGAACTTTTACTTCCTTTCTCATGTTGTAGAAAGGAAATAGAAACAATTACATGGTGCTCAGACTCTGTGTGTCCAGGAAAGGTCAGTGAGATTGGAGCCCCTCTGTCTCTCACCAGTTTTTCTTATCCAACCAGACCTACGCATTTTATTTCCACTTGAATAGAGGCACAAGGCTGTCCATCTCTTCTCTCTCTTTTTTTAATCTTTTTTTATTGACAAACCAAAATAACATACAAACATGAACACTCTTAACATATGCACATTCCATATTTGGTATGCAATCAATGGTTCTCAATATCATCACAGTTGTATATTCATTACCATGATCATTTCTTAGAACATTTGCATCACTCCAGAAAAAGAAATAAAAAGAAAAAAGAAAAAACTCATACATACCATAACTCTTACCCCTACGTCTCATTGACCACTAGTATTTCCATCTACCCAATTTATTTTAATGTTTGTTCCCCTTGTTTTTTTATTTTTAATCCATATATATATATATATATTTACTCATCTGTCCATACTATAGATAAAAGGAGCATCAGACACAAGGTTTTCACAATCACACAGTCACATTGTGAAAGCTATATCATTATTCATTCATCTTCAAGAAACATGGCTACTGGAACAGAGCTCTACAGTTTCAGGCAGTTCCCTCCAGCCTCTCTAATATACCTTAAACTAAAAAGGAAATATCTATATAATGTGTAAGAATAAGTTCCAGGATAACCTCTCGACTCTGTTTGAAGTCTGTCAGCCACTGACACTTTATTTTGTCTCATTTCTCTCTTCCCTCTTTCAGTAGAGAAGGTTTTCTCAATCCCTTGATGCTGAGTCCCAGCTCATTCTAGGATTTCTGTCCCACATTGCCAGGGAGGTTTTCTTTTTAAATTTTTATCTTATTTTTTTCCCAGGGAGGTTTACAGCCCTGGGAGTCATGTACCACGTAGAGAGGGGGAAGGCAGTGAGTTTGCTTGTTGTGTTGACTGAGAGAGGGAGAGGCCACATCTGAGCAACAAAAGAGGTTTTCTGGGGGTGACTTTTAGGCCTAATTTTAGGTAGGCTTAGCCTATCCTTTGTGGGGATAAGTTTCATATGAACAAACCCCAAGACTGAGGGCTCAGCCTATTGATCTGGTTGTCCCCACTGCTTGCGAGAATATCAGGAATTCTCCAAATGGGGAAGCTGAATCTTCCCCCCTTCTTGTCATTCCCTCAAGAGGCCTGTGTTGTTCAGAGGTGGCCTCTTTTTCTAAGCCAACTCTGCAAATAAACTCACTACCCTCACCTGGACCTTGCATTGTGGGACTGAGAATGCCTTCTTGACAAAAAGGGGGAAGAGTAATGAAACAAAATAAAGTTTCAGTGTCTAAGAGATTTCAAATAGAGTTGAATGGAGTTCAAATAGAGTTATTCTGGAGGTTACTTTTATGCAAGCTTCAGTCAGATATTGCAAATTGCTACAGTATATCAAGTCCCAACTCACAATATTCCTGAAAACCTTAAATTGAGTGTGGTGATGAATGAACAACTATAAGATGGCACTATAAGCCAGTGATTGTATACTTCGGATGGATTATATGCTGTGTGAATATATCAATAAAATTTTGTTTAAAAAATTGACAAGTTCCAGGAAGATGGAAGAAAAGGATAGGTTATATTCACCCCTGATCCAAGAAACAGCTAGAGAAGGGATAAGAAGGTGACTGAAATGGCAATTCCAGGGTATAAGTGACCTGGGCGGATCTTCTGTATCACATAGGGAGGCCCTGGTTGCAAAAGCTGAAGAGCTGTGATGCAGAGAACTGGAGACTGTCCCCACTGGTGCAAATGGAAGCCCAGAGTCCTCAGGAGTGCATGGACAGGGAGACTGGGACTAAGAAGTAAGCCAAACTGCATTCCTTGAATGTGCTACCTTCACTGGTACAGCCATGCGACTCACTCAACACCCCCAACTGAAGTGCATGCATGCCTGCCCTAGCCCAACCCATCTCTCTTCCTCAGGCATAGTCTTGCCCCACCCCTCCCTGGATACCCACCATCCCCTCCCTGCCACCTGCAGGTAGTCGTCAGCACATAAAGGCTACAGGCACTTACTTTCACACTCAGGCTACACATGCCCCCAGCCCACACAGTTGTACAACGCCACCCTGGCCCCCAGCTCTGCACACATGTACATTAGTTTAGGGCCCTCTCAGATCTACACATGTGCACTGCCTGAGGTGTGCCTCCCAGCTCTGGGCAGGCACTGACCTGTGCAGCTGCATCATACCTGCCCCCATCCCACAGAGGCACAACCATAGCCTGCTGTCCCTGAGCTCTGTGCATGCACACAAAGGGCCACTCACCCTAGACCAGTGCATACTATGGCCCCACCCTCCCCACCACTGGGTGCCCATACATTCGTGCACTGATTTCTTGACGCCTGCATCGCACCCCCTGCCCCACAAACGTGCACACTTGCCCCCTCCCCCCACAAAAGTGCCTTGCTCCCACACCTGGCAGGTGCTCAGAGGTGAATCTGTGCCACATATATGCAGGATGGGGGCTGTGTGCCCACCTGCTCCAACTCCCTACACACCAGTGCACCCCTGCCAGGGCACCACCCACCCAACACCACCCTACCCTGACCCACATCCCACAATGCTAGTGACCTGGGCCTGCATCCTACATCCACATCCAGGGCCCTCTTCCACTGTGCAGGAACACACCTGTACACTGAACCTCATTCCCTAACCTCTGTGCCACCTACCATACACCCTGATACCCATGACCTGCACACTCCACTAGCCCACCCACATCCTACCTGCACATCAGCCCCTGTGCATCCACACAGCCTCGCCATCTGCTTCTCACCATGCTCTACCTCTGTGTCCTCCATGCTGCAAACTGCTCCTGCACTCCAAGGTCTATCTGAGCTGCACCCCAAACCCTTGGCTCTTACACTGCACTTCTACAACCCTGTGACCTGCACCCCATGATTAAAGGCACCAGTATAGCATCACCAGCCTGTGCCTATACCTGCACTGCATCACTGCACTATTGTGCCCTGTCCTGCACCTTGCATCCTGCTCCACATCCGTCCACAACCACAAAGCTTTAGTCTACTGAAAACAATCAACTTCTAAAGTAAACCTATCAAGATATTTACATGCCTCAAAGACAACAGAAGATCACTAAACATATCATGATGCAGACAGATATAGCCCAGCCTAATGATCAAATTAAACACTGGAGGAAATACAGACTTTGGAGAAACTAATCAAAGATGTTCATAAATTCTGCTAAATAAAATAAATGGGATGGCTAATGACATAAAGGAGATCAAGAAGACACTATAAGAGCATAAAGAGGAATTTGAAAGAATAAATAGAAAACAGCAGATACCATAGAGATTAAAGATATTGTAGATCAAATAAAAATATACTCCAGACATTCAACAGTGATTTGAAGTGGAAGAAGAAAGAAGAAGCAAACTAGAGGACAGGACAACTGATTTCAAACACTCAAAACAGCAAATGGCAAAAATGATGGAAAATTTTGAATAAGATCTCAAGGAAAAAAATGGACAAAACAAAGTACACCAATATAAGAATTATTGGTGTCCCAGCAGGAGAAGAGAAGAGTAAAGGGTAGGAAGAGGATACAATGGGGGGAAACTTCCCAACCTTTATCAAGGACATAATATGCAAATCAAAGAAGCTCAGTGAACTCCAAATAGAATAAATCCAAATAGGCCTTCCCCAAGACACATACTAAGTGAAACAAAAAAAATCCGGAGGCAGCAAGAGAAAAATAATCTACTACAGAAAAGGGAATCATTAATTCTTATTGCTCTCACTCAAGGAACTCCAAAGTACATGAGACAGACATTGGCAAAACTGAAGGGAGCAATAGATATTTCAACAATAATAGTAGGAGACTTCAATACAGCACTGTCTTCTATAGATGAAACAACCAGACAGAGGGTCAACAAAGAAATAGAGAAGTTAAATGTCATGATAAATGAATTAGACCTAACAGGCACATATAGGTCATTACACCCCAAAACACTTGGATATTTATTCTTCTCTAGTGCTTATAGAACACTGTCCAGGATAGATCATATGCTGGGGCACAAAACAGGTCTTCATAAATTTAAAAACATTGAAATTATTCAAAGCACCTTCTTTGGTCACAATGGAATGAAGCTGGATATCAACAGCCACCAAAGAATGACAACTTCTTCAAATATATGGAGATTGAATAACATAATCTTAAACAGCCAGTGGGTCAAAGAGGAAATTGCTAAAGAAATCAGTAGCTATCTAGAGACAAATGAAAATGAGAATACAGCCTATTGGAATTTTTGGGATGTGGGAAAGGCTGTGCTGAGAGGGAAATTTATTGTCCTAAATGCCTATATTAAAAAATAAGAAAGAACAAAAATCTCAAGTTCCTACTTACCTGGAGGAACTTGAGAAAGAACAGCTAACTAACCACAAAGCAAATAGAGTAAGAGAAATAAAAGAGATTAAAGCAGGGTTAAATGAATGGGAGAACAAAAGAAAAGTAGAAAGAATCAATAAAACCAAAAGTTGGTTCTTTAAGAAAATCAATAAAATCAATGAGCCACTAGAAGAAGGCTCACAAAGAAAAAAAAAAAACAGAGAAGATGCAAATAAACAAAATCAGAAATGAGAAACAGTGCATTATCACAGACCCTGAAGAGATAAAAGAAATCATAAGATGATACTATGAACAACTCTAGGTCAACAAACCAGACAATTTAGACGAAATGGACAAATTCCTGGGAAGACACAAACAATCTACACTGACTCAGGAAGAAATAGAAGATCTCCACAAACCAATCACAAGTAAAGAGATTCAATTAGTCATCAAAAATCTTCCTACCAGGAAAAGCCCAGGGCCAGATGGCGTCACAGGGGAATTTTATCAAACATTCCAAAAAGAACTAACATCAATCCTGCTCAAACTTTTCTAAAAAATTGAGGAAAAAAACATTATCTAACTCATTTTATGAAGCTAACATCATTTTAATACCAAAACCGGGTAAAAAGGCTGTAAGAAAGGAAAACTACAGGCCAATCTCCCTAATGAATATAGATGCAAAAATTCTCAATAAAATACCAGCAAATCAAATCCAACAACAACATTACAAGAATTATACACCATGACCAAGTGGGGTTTATACAAGGAATTCAAGGATGGTTCAACACAAGAAAGTCAATGTAATACAGCACATTAACAAGTCAAATGGGAAAAGTCACATGATCATCTCAATTGATGCTGAAAAAGCATTTGAAAAAATTCAACATCCTTTTCTATAAAAACATTTCAAAAGATAAGAATCAAAGAATTTCCTCAATATGATAAAGGGCATATATGAAAAACCAAGAGCCAGCACCATACTCAATGGAGAGATTGAAAGCTTTGCCCTTAATTTAGGGAATGAGACAAGGATGCTCTTTGTCACCACTGTTATTCAACATTGTACTAGAAGTTCTAGCTACAGCAGTCAGACAGGACAAAGAAATAAAAGGGATCCAAATTGGTAAGGAAGAAGTAAAACATTCATTATTCACAGGTAACATGATAATATACCTGGAAGATCCTGAGAAATCGACAGCAAACTTACTTAAGCTAATAAACAAATTCAGCAAGGTGGTGGGATATAAAATTAATGTGCAAAAATCAGTAACATTTCTATACACAAGCAATGACCTAACTGAAAAATCAGTTAAGGAAAAAAATTCATTTAAAAGAGCAACTAAAAGAATCAAGTACCTAGGAATGAACTTAACTAGGGATGTAATGAACTTGTACACAGAAAACTATATAACATTGCTAAAAGAAATCAAAGAAGATCTAAATTGGTGGATAAACATTCCCTGCTCATGGATAGGGAGGTGAAATATAGTTAAGATATCAATTCTACCCAAATTGATCTACAGATTCGATGCAGTAACAATAAAAATTCCAACAATCTACTTTGAAGACTTGGCAAAGCTAGTTACCAAATTCACCTGGAAGGGAAAGAGACCCCAAATAGCTAAAACATCCTAAAAAAAGAACAAAGAGAGAAGATCAATACTTCCTGGTTTTAAAACTTATAAAGCCACAGTGGTCAATACAGCATGGTACTGGCACAAAGACAGAAGTATTGACCAATGTAATATAATCGAGAGTATAGAAATAGACCACCAAATCTATGGTCAACTGATTTTTGACTAGGCCCCCAAATCCACTGAACTGGGACAAAATAGTCTTTTCAATAAATGGGCATGGGAAAACAGCCAGAAGAGTGAAAGGGGACCCTTACCTCACACCCTATAAAAACCAACTCAAAGGAGATCAAATACCTAAATATAAGAACTAGTACCATCAAGTTTCTAGAAGAAAATGTAGGGAAACATCTTCAAGAACTAGTCATAGGAGGTAGCTTCCAAAAGTTTATACCCAAAGCACAAGCAACAGAAGAAAAAAATAGACAAATGAAAACTCTTCAAAAGCAAATGCTTCTGCAACTGAAAAGACTTTGTCAAAAAGGTGAAGAGGCAGCTAACTTAATGGGAAAAAATATTTGGAAATCATACATTGGACAAAGGTGTGATATCCTGCATACATAAAGAAATCATACATTTCAAAAACAAAAGAACAAACAACCCAATTATAAAATGGGCTAAAGATATGAATAGGCATTTTTCTGAAGAGCAAACACAGATGGCTCAAAAGCACATGAAGAGTTGTTCATTTTCATTGGCTATTAGGGAAATGCAGATCAAGACTACAATGAGATACCACCTCACGACCTATAAGAATGGCTGATATTAAGCAAACAGGAAACTATAAATTCTGGAGAAGCTGTGGAGAAACTGGGGAACTTATGTGCCGCTGGTGTGACCCAGCAATGGCACTACTTGGTATATACCCAGAAGAGCTGAGAGCAGTGACACAACCAGACATTTGCACACGGATGTTCATAGCAGCATTATTCACTATTGCCAAAACGTAGAAACAATCCAAATGCCCATCACAGACAAGTGGTTTAACAAAATTTGATATATACATCCGATGGACTATTAAGCAACAGTAAGATGAAATGACATCCTGAAGCACATGACAAGATGGATGAGCCTTGAGGACATAACACTGAATGAAATAAGCTAGAACTGAAAGGATAGATACTGTATGACTCCACTTTTATGCCCTTGGTAAGGGTAAAATTGGAGGCCTATCATACAGAATATAGAGGACTTAGAGATACATGGAAGCTAGAGATGGATGAATAGTTAGCTAATGAGGTTGAATGAAATGTAAGGGAATAGATAGAAGTGAAGGCAGTTCACTAGTAGGTCTATAAGTAATATTATCATATTGAAGGTGAACATGATTGAAAGGGGTCGTATAGATCTACATATCCCACTGATTAACACTACAAATATAAGTAAGTTCTTGCATGAAATATTTCAAAGATATGACTCTTGTACAAGGAGTGTTTAAGTTTAGGGTACAGGGGCAAATAAATCTACTATTGCATGCTATGGGCTACGTTTAACAGGAAAAAAATCAGCAGTACCACAGCAATATCAGAGCTAAATAGTAGGAGGGAGGGAGAAGAATTAAGGGGAGGTTTGGATTTTCTATTTGGTGAGGTTGTTTTTATTGGTTTTCTTTCTCTTGGGAACAATGAACTTGCCTAAAGTTGAGAGTGTTCATGGACTGCGGACTTTGGGCACTATACATGAGGCCTAATGAATGTAGGTGGCTGAAGGATACATGGACTGAGAAGTAGCTTGGCAAATGATGGTGTATACATATGATCAAATGTTGTGCTGCTACAAAAATGAAGTGAGGCATGCAACATTTTGAAAGAACTTGTGTGACATGGTGAGCAAAATAAGTCAGAAACAAAAGAGCAATCACTGTATGGACTCAGTTAGAAAATGCTTATAAGCAAATGGCATCCTAGATTGTAAGCTTTTATAGCTGATACATTTAATCTGGAGTGGTAATTATTATTTCTGGATTTTGAGAGGCTGTTTTATATATATATGATGTGGTATTTAGAGATAAGAATGAAGCCAGTCAGGTTGGGATTGAGGTAATTCAGAACACAGGGGTAAGGAAGACATTGTCTGTATTTTAGAACCTTACCTGCTCTTTGAGACCAAATGAAGAAAGGCTTATTTTGTCCAGAACCTAAATTATCTGTGGCCCATAATCTAACTCAACCTATCTGGTTAGCTCATTTAAACAACTGAAACAAAGGGAGCCCAGAATAAGAGTGAGGGCCTTTAATCCTGTATAGCTTAATCTAATATCTGGATACATCCTAGAATATATTAAGTAGAAAAAGTATTAGCAAAGTCCTTTGAGGGATGGGAGAAAAAAAATTGGAACTATTAAACTTTACCACCCAGGAACCCCCGATACTGTGTCAAACATTAGGAACACTCAAGTCAATTGGCCATGTCCTTGATCGTGTATCTTGTTCTTGTGAAGCTTACATATATAATGGAGAAGCTTAGCCTACCTATAGGTTTGCCTAACAGTTACTTCCGGAGGACCTTTTTTGTTGCTCAGATGTGGCCTCATTCTCTCTAAGTCCAACTCTGCAAGTGATATAGCCCAAATACCCCTAAAGAGTGGGAGAAAGATCAAAGATGATGGTGGAGTTATACAGAGAAGGTAAGGTTTAACAAATGAGTATGATTGTTCAATCATTTTATTGATATTTCTTTTGGTCTCTAGTTTCTTAGAGTAGTTAGAAGTAAACACTTAAAATAGGAGAATTGAAACCCATATCAAACTTTGAAATCTGTTCCATGACTAATTGTCGCACTGTGCTTTGAAATTTATTGCATTTTGTATGTGTTATTTTTCACACACAAAAAGAGAAAAAACTCGATTGTGATGATAAAATAATATTTACAACTTCTAGGCTCCAGTGTTTTGGAGCAGCTAGAGGGAAAAATCTGAGATGATGGTATGACAGCCCATGACAAACTCTGGGCTCTATCCTGTAAGTACTTGTTGAAGAATGCTTTGAAAACTATTGTTTTTTTCTTCTTTGCTTTGTATATATGTTATATAACACAATAAAAAAGTTTAAAAAGCCACACATATTATTTGCCATATGAAAAAGAAATGAACTAATATTCTTTCACAAAATGCTAAATAATAATACAATAAATAGGAGTATTAAAAAAAGAATTAATCAAAATATATCAAAGACTTAAGTGTAAGAGCCAGTATCATAAAACTCCTGGAAGACAATATTGGGAAACATGTTCAAGTCCAGTGATAGGTGATAGTTTCTTAGACCTTTACTCAAAGCACAAGGAACAAGAGAAGAAATAGTTAAATGTGGCTGCCTCAAAACTGACTACTTCTGTGCTTCAAAGGACTTGTCAAAAGGGGAAAAAGGCAGCCAACTTAATGGGAGAAAATATTTGTAAACCACATATTTGATAAGGGTTTGATATCAAGAAAATATAAAGAAAACCTACAAATCAATAGTAAAGAGACAACCCAATCAACAAATGGGCAAAAGACATGAATAGACATTTTCCCAAATAGGTAATATAAATAGCTAAAAAAGCACCTGAAAATATGCTCATCCTCACTAGCTGTTAGGGAAATTCAAAACAAAACAACAGTGAGATATCATTTTGTACTTGCTAGAATGACTAGTATTAATCTAACAGATAACTACAAGTGTTGGAGAGGATGTGGAGAAATAGGAATACTTACTCATTGCTGGTGGGAATGTAAAATGGTACTGCCACTGCGGAAGAAGGTTTGGTAGTTCCTCAGAAAACTAAGTTTAGAGTTGCCTTATGAGCTGGCAATTCTGTTACGTAGTATATACCCAGAATAATTGCAAGCAGGGATGAGAACAGGCATCTGCATACTGATGTTCATTGAAGTTCATAATTGATAAAATATGGAAATGACCAAAGTGCTCATCAACCAATGATAGATAACCAAATGTGGTATGTATGTGTGTATGTGTGTGTATATATATGTATACATACATATATATATATATGATGGAATATTTTCAGCATTAAGAAGGAATGATGTCCTGAAACATAACATGGAGGAACCATGAGGGCATTATATTGAGTGAAATAATTCAGACACATATGATTCAGACACATATGATTTTACACATGATATGAACAAATTATAATATGTAAACTCATAGACCTAAAATCTAGAATACAAATTACCAGGAGATGGAATGATGCTAGAGATTAGGGAGCAGTTGCTTAATATGTTTTAAACTAGGTTGAATTTAAATGTTTTGAAAATGATAGACATGATGATAGCATATTACTTTGAGTGTAATTAATACTGCTGTATTGCATATGAATGTCATTGAAAGAGGAAGCTTAGAGTCTTGTATGCCATCAGAAGGAAAAGTAGAGGTCAAACCATGAGCTGTATAGCACTGTGAATCTTGTGGATGATTGTGATTAAAATACAAACACACAAAAATTTCCTTCATGAACTAGAAAAAATGATTACACTATTATTAGGAATTAATAATAGAGTGGTATATGGAAAATGTACCTATTGCCATCTATGGACTTTAGTTAACTTTAGTTAATATTCTTTCATCAACAGTAACGAATGTACCAAACAGATATTAGGGGTAATGATGAGGGGTATAAAGGGATATGGGATGTTTCGGGTTCTCTTTTTCCTTTTTCTTCTTTGAAGTAATGATAATGTTCTAAAACTGATTGTGGTGATGAATGCACAACTGTGTGATGATACAGTGAGCTACTGTATATTTTGTTTGTATTTTATGGTGTTTGAATATATCTCAATAAAATTGTATTAAAAATGAGGGACTGATTAACAAATTCTCGGATAACAAAGGCTGATGAAATTCATTATCATTAGACCTGCCCTACAAGCAATGCTAAATGGAGTTCTTACGTATGAAAGGAAAGTACACTAGACAATGGTTCAAGGCAGCATAAAGAATTAAAGTCTTACACTAAAGGTAATCATTTGGATAATTATAAGTGCCAGTATTTTTGTAGCATTATTGCTTGGGTATGTAACTACACTTCTTACTTCCTGCAGGTGCTAAGATGCAAATGTATAAAAAGGTAATGATAAATCTATAGATTTGGACATACAATGTACAAAGATGTAAGCGATAAAAAGTAAAAAGAAAAAGGTGGGTAGATAGAGGGGTTTGGGGAACTATATTCGCATGTTGACGTTAAGTTGGTGTTTTCATTTGTTAAAGCTGTTGGGATGGAATACACCAGAAATAGAATGGCTTTTAAAAAGAGAATTTTTTTTTGAGTTACACGCTTACAGTTCTAAGGCCATGAAAATGTCCAAATTAAGGCACCAACAAGAGGGTGCCTTCACTCAAGAAAGGCTGATGCCATCCTGAACACCTCTGTCAGCAGGGAAGGCAAGTGGCTGGTTCCTGCTGGGGTCTTTGGCTTCTGGACACCTCTATCAGATGGAAAGGCATGTGGTGATGTCTCCTAGCTTTTTCTCTTGGCTTTTTCAACAGCTTCTCTTTTCCTTCTTTATCTCCAGAGTTCTCTGGCTGTGTGAGCTCTATTGACACTAATACTTTTCCAAAAATGGTTCCCTCTTAAAGGCCTCCAGTAAGCAACCCCACCTTGAATGGTAGAGATGCGTCTTCATGGAAATCAACTAATCAAAAGTTACCACCCACAGTTAGTGGGTCACCTCCCCATGGAAACAATAAAAAAGATTCCACCCAGCAATATAAAATGAGGATTAAAGAGCATGGCTTTTCTGGGGTACACAACAGTTTCAAACTGTAACAGTTGGCATCAAAACAAATATGATCATTATATATTTAGGATAATTTTTTTGTCTCCATGGTAGCAACGAGGAAAATAAATGAAGAATACATTCATAGAGAAGAGTGAAGGCATGCACAATGGTGGAACACACAAAAATCAAGTATATATAAAAATAAGCATTAATGGCAGGATTGAGGGACAAAAAATATACACAAAGGCTAAGTAGCAAAATGGTAAAAGATAGTTCTGCATTATCACCAGCCATTTCAAATATAAATGCATTAAATTCTCCACTCAAAAAGTAGAAATCACCAAAATGGATAAAAAACCATGAACCAATTATATGCTGTTTGCAAGAAACTAACCTTAAATTTCAAGTAGGTTGAAAGCGAAAGGATGGGAAAAAAATACACCATGCCAGTAATACCCAATAGAGAGCTGAGGAGGCTATACTAAAACAAAATAGACTGTAAGTAAAAAAACAGTTACAAGGGAAAAAGATGGTCATTACATACTGATAAAGGGGGAAATTCAGCAAGAAGATCTAATAATTATAAATATATGCACTTAACAGTAGATCCTCCATATATGTGGAGAAAATACTGACAGATTGAAGGGAAAATGGATGCTTCTACATTAAGAGTATGAGACTTATATTTTTTAATTTAGAGAAATTGTGGGTTTAGAAACAGACAAAATACAGGACTCCTATACACCACCCCACCAATAACTTGCATTGGTGTGGAACGTTTATTGAAACTGTTGATAGCACATTTTAAAAATTGTACTATTAACTGTAGCACATGGTTTAATTTATAGCTCTATGTTTGTGGGGAATGGTTCCTCGGATTATTTGTTAAATTTTTATTCTATTGCTATATGTACAAATATAAAATCTCATGTTTCCTTCTTTAATCACATTCATATAAATATATATATTTCTTTCATTCTATTAATTGTCTTCACAGTGTTGTGCTTTCAACACCACCATCCATTACCAAAACACTTCCATCATTCCAAATAGGAACCATATATATATATATATATATATATATATATTTTTTTAGCATGGGCAGGCACCAGGAAACAAACCAGGGTCTCTGGAATGGCAGCAAGAACTCTGCCTGCTGAGCCACTGTGGCCCACCCAGATATTTAAAACCCTACATATTTTAAACCATAACTCTCCATTCCCTAGTCTTACCCCTTCCATTGGTAACGTATTTCTAGACTCTGACTTTGAGTTTGTTTTTGTGTCTGGCTTATTTCACTCAACAAAATGTCAAGGTTTATCTATGTTGTTGCATGTGTCAGGACTTCATTTCCTTTTATGGCTGAACAATATTTCATTGTATGTATTGAGCACATTTTATTTATCCATTCATTGGTTAATGGACACTTGAATTGCTTCCATTTTTTGGTAATTGTGAGTAATGCCACTATGAGCACTGGTATGCAAATATCTGTTCAAGTAACTGCTTTCAATTCTTTTGGGTACATGCATAGTAGTAGGATTGTGGGTTGATATTGTGGTTCTATTCTTAGCTATCTGAAGAGCCACCAGTCATCCACAATGGCTGCACCATTTTACACTGCCACCAGGGATGAATGAGTGTTATTTCTCTGCATCATTTCCAGCACTTGTTAATTTCCACCTTTTAAAATAGCAATTATTTTAGTGGGTATGAAATGGTATCTCATTGTGGTTTTGATTTGCATTTGCCTGATGGCTGATGATGTTAACAATCTTCCCAAATGCTTTCTGGCCATTGGTATAACTTTAAAGAAATGTTTGACTCTTTTTCCTATTAAAATTTTTCTTTTGTCATTAAGATGAAGGATTTCTTCATATATTGTAGATGTTAAGCCTTTATCAAACATGAAGTCTCCAAATATTTTCTCCCATTATGTACATTGTTGTTTTGCTTTCATGATAAAGTCCTTTCAGGACCAAAAGCTTTTAATTCTCATGAGGTCACATTTACCTATTCTTCATTTGTTGTTTGTGTTTTGGGTGTGAATTCTAAGAAACCGTCACCTAATTCAAGATCCTGAAGATGGTTCCCTACATTTTCTTCTAGAAAGGTGATAGTTCCTGCTTTTATATGTTAGATCTTTGATCCATTTTGAGTTGATATTTGCATATGGTGTGAGGTAGGGGTCCTCCTCCCTTTTATTTTTTGCAAATGGAAATCCAGTTTTACCAGCACCATTTTGTGAAGAGACTATTCTTTCCCAATTGAGTGTTCTTTGCCACCCTGTCAAAAATCCATTGACATAAATTTGAGGGTTGTTTTCTGAGCCCTCAATTCAATGTCTGTCCTTGTGGTAGGACCATGCTGTTTTGATCACTGACTTTGTAATAATTTTAAGATTGAGAAGTGTGAGTCCTCCAGCTACATTCTTCTCTTTCAAGCTGTTTTTAAGTATTTGGGGTCCCTTACCCTTCCATATGAATTTGGAAAAAGCCAATCATCAATTCGCAAGCAACATTGTTGGAATTTTGGTTAGGATTTCATTGAATCTATAAATTGCTTTGGGTAGTATTGACATCTTAACAAATTTTATTCTTCCAATCCAAGAACACAGAACATACTTCCATTTCTTTAATCTTCTTTAATTTCTTCTAACAATGTTCTATAGTTTTCTGTGTATTTAATCCTAGGTATTTGTTTCTTTTAGTTGCTATTGTAGATGGAGTTTTGCCTTCATTTCTTCTTTCCATTTTTCTTTGATTGTGCATAGAAAAGGTTCTGGATTTTGGGTGTTGATCTTGTATCCTGACACTTTGCTGAATTCATTTATTTATATCTACAAGCCTTGTGGTGGATTTTTCAGGATTTGCTGCATACAGAATCGTATCACCTGCAAATAGGGAAAGTTTTACTTCTTCCTTTCCAATTTGGATGGATTTTATTTCTTTTTCTTGCTTAACTGCTCTGGCAAGAACTCCCAGTACAATGTTGAATAATAGAATCGACAGTAGCCATCTTTGTCTTGTTCCTGATCTCAGAAGGAAAGCTTTTACTCTTTCACCATTAAGTAAAATATTAGCTGTGTACTTTTTATAGATGCCCTTTATCATGTAGAGGAAGTTTCCTTCTATTCCAGTGTTCTAATTGTTATTATCAACAAAGGGTGCTATGTTCTGTCAGATACCTTTTCTGCATCAATCAAACCCACCCAGATAATTGTGGGTTCCCCCCTTCATTCAGTTAATTTGTTATATTATATCGATTTTCTTTCCCAATCCCCTCCTCCCCAAAAAGGCCTAGGACCAGATGGCTTCACAGGCGGAGTCTATCAAACATTCCAAGAAGACTTAACTTCAATCCTGCTTAACTCTTACAGAAAGTTAAGAAGAGTGAATACCCCCAACTCATTCTATGAGGTCAACATCATCCTCATACCAAAGCCAGATATAGTTACCACAAGAGAAAAACTACAGACCAGTATCTCTTATGGATATAGATGTAAAAATCCTTAACAAAATATTAGTAAGCCAAATCCAAAAGTATATTAAAAATAATTACACACCATGACCAAGTAAGAGTTATCCCTGGTACTCAAAGTAGGTTCAACATAATGAAATCAACTGTGAAACTTAAAACAACTTATCTGCATCAAATATATACAAGGGAGGAACGTTCATCAAGTGTACATCCCCATTGCTAGAGAGAAATTGGAAGGAAAATAGGGGTCATGAGTTCCAAACTCTTTGAAACCTCTCTATGACATTCCTTTTTTTTTAAATGAAATTTTATTGAGCTATAATCATATGCCATGTAATCATCTGAAGTACACAATCAATGGTTCACACTGTCGTCAGGCAGTGGTACATTCATAACCATCAATTTTAGAACATTTTCATTACTCCAAAAAAATAAAAAAGAACACTTAAAACATCCCGTACACCTTATTCTCCAAATTATTATTATTTTTTGTTTGCATTTTCTTACACATCTGCCCATACACTGGATAAAGGGAGCGCCCAGTCACAAGATTTTCACAATTACACGGTCATACTGTAAGAGCTATATAGTTAAACAATTATCTTCAAGAATCCAGGCTACTGGATTACAGCTCAACAGTTTCAGGCATTTTCTTCTAGCGATTCTAATACACTAGAAACTAAAATGAAATATCTATATAAAGCATAAGAATAACCTTCAGAATAACCTCTTGACTCTATTTGAAATCTCTTAGCCTCTGAAACTTTACTTTGTTTCATTTTTCCCCATTTTGGTCAAGAAGGCTTTCTCAATCTCATGATGTCAGGTCCAGGCTTTATCCCTGGGAGTCTCATGTCCCATGTGGCCAGGAAGATTTGTACTCCTAGAATTCACACATGATGGGGAGGTTAAAAGTTTATTTTTTGAGTTGGCTGAGAGAGGCCATATTTAAGCAACAAAAGAGGTTCTCTGGGGGTGACTCTTAGGGATAATTATAAGTAGGCTTAGCTTTTCCATTGAAAAAATAACTTTCTTAAGGGCTAGTCCCAAAATTGAGGGGTTGGCTTATTAAATTGGTACTGTTAATCCTTGCAAGAAAATCAGAAAATCCCCAGGTGAGAAGTTTAATTTTTTTTTTTACCTTTTCTGCCAGGCCCTCAAGGGGACTTTTAAAATACTATTTTCTGCCCAGAATACTCTGGGATATATAGAGGTCTTACATTAACCTGGACAAAACAACAAGATTTCATTCCCTATACAAGGTTCCATGTAATTATGTTGTTTGAATAGACTGGCCATACTGGCTAAATCAGATCGTGTGCTTCGGAAAATATAAATGTTGGACCAAGTAAATATCTCTTCATTCTCACAAAGATGTTGAAATTTTAAAACACAATCAGTATCAGCCTTTACCCTGTATTCTGATTTACATTAGCCCTAACTGGGTCTGTTTCATTCTTATCTCCAATTGAAGTCCGATCTCTTTTTCAGCTTTTTTAACAGTTGCCATATAGAGTAATGCTAACTTTCAGAGTTTCAGAACTCTAACTCTTTGAGTGTCAGGTGTCACAGACATATCCAAAGAGCCCTGAATGACCAGGTTATACACAGAGAGCTCTGCACCTCAGAATTTAGAAATAATTCAGTTAAAACTCAGGCATAGAAGTGATTGCTGTAAGAGCTTGCAATCCAGAAACCTTTGCAATGAGCCTTATGAATATTCTGTACTCCTTAATCATCAATTTCCCAAAATCTGACAACTATCTATCCCATAATAATGTATGTCCTCAAATTCAATCTCAGAGTTTGCTCATTATACTTGGTTTGTATTAGTAAGACCTGACAATATTTTTCCTTCTGTTTCTGGCTTATTTCACTTAACCAATGTCCTCAAGGTCCATTCACCTAGTTGTATGCCTCAAAATTTAATTCCTTCTTGCAGCCACTCAATATTCCAATGATTATATATATCCCAGCTCACCTTTCCATTCATCAGTCAATGTACCCTTAGGCCACCTCCATCCATTGCAAACCCTGAATACTGCCACCCTAAATACCAGTGTAAAAATGTCAGTTTGAGTTCCTGCTTTCAGTTCTTCCAAGTATGTATCTAATAACAGGGTTACAGAACTATACGGCAACACTGTCTTTAGCCTCCTGTGAAACCAGCCTCTAGAGGGGCTGCTCCACAATGCTTCCCTAATGACAGTGAATAGGCACATCTCCTTCTCCACATTTTCTCCAGCTTTTATATCTTCCTGTTTATTTTTTTAAACAGTTTTGTTCCTACACCATACAATCCATCCTTAGTAAACAATTAATGGATCCTGGTAGAATCACAAAATTATATATTCATTACCACAATCTATATGAGGACATTTCCGTTTCTTCTGAAAAGAAATAAGGAGAGGAAGAAAAATAACAAATAAAAAAATAAAAAAGAGAAACACCACCACCAAGAATCCTATACCCCTCCCTTATATCCCCCTCTTATTGACATTTAGCTTTAGTCTATTGCCTTTGTCACAATTAATGGAAGCATATTAATGTTACTGTTAATTATAGACCCTAGTTTTCATTAATGTCACTGATGGTATTTTTCCGTATACCATCCCATTTCCAACACCTTGCCATGTTGACATTCATTTGTTCTCCCTTATGTAAAAACATTCTTATATTTGTGCACTTAATCACCTTTGCTTCTTTGACTATCTGCCTGTAGCACTCCAACAATTATTTCTTGTGCAGGTCTCTTGTTCACAAACTGTGTCTATTTGTCTGAAAATGTTTTAAACTCCCCTCATTTTTTAAGGACAGTTTTGTCAGATGTGGAATTCCTGGTTGGCAGTTTTTCACTTTCAGTATCTTAAATATACCACTATACTACTACCTTCTCGCCTCGTGGTTTCTGCTGAGAAATCTGTGCTTAGTCTTATTGAGCTTCCCTTGTATGTGAAGTATCACTTTCTTCTTGTTGCTTTCAAAATCCTCTCTTTGTCTTTGGAATTTGACAACCTGATTAGTAAGTATCTTGGAGTAGGTCTATTCAGATCTATTTTGTTTGGGGTATGCTGTGCTTCTTGGATCTGTGATTTTATGTCTTTCATGAGAGTTCAGAAATTTTCAGTGAGTATTTCCTCCATTATTCTTTCTGTTCCTTTCCCCTTCTCCTTCTGGGACACCCCTAACATGGATATTTATGCACTTCATGTTGCATTTAATTCCCTAAGATCCTGCTCATATATTTCCATTCTTTTCCCTATGTGTCCTTCTGTGTGTAGGATTTCTGATGCTCTGTCCTCTAGTTCACTGATCCTTTATTCTGTTTCTTCAAACGTGCTGATGTACATCTCCACTGTGTTTTTCTTCTCCTCTATTGTACCTTTCATTCCCATATGTTCTGCCATTTGTTATTTCAAGTTTTTGAGTTCTTCTTTATAGTCACTCAATGTCTTCTTTACAACCTTCATCTCTTTTATCATGTCTTCCCTCAACTCATTGATTTGATTTAGAATATTTGTTTGAAAATCTTTAATTAGTTGTTTCAATTCCTGTATCTCATTGAAGTGTTAGTTGTGCCATATCTTTGTTCTACCTGGTATGATGCATGACTTTTTGCTGAAGTTCAGGCATCTGATTTCCTTGAGTAGTTTATTCTGGAGGTCAAATTCTGTTTTTACATAGGATTTTCTTGTTGGTTGGCTTTGTTCTTCATCTGTTGTTTGACATTCAATCCAATTAACTCTAGACTTCTAGAATAGCTTCTGTTTAACGGATCAGAATTTTTCAGCTCTTGTTTTTCTGGTTCTGCCTCTGTCTATATGGAAACTTTTTATTTTTTTAAGGATGGATACTCATTCATTCCTAGTGGTAATGTAAAATGGTGCAGCCACTGTGGAAGATGGTTTGGCAGTTCC
The DNA here is from genome assembly GCA_004026745.1 of Myrmecophaga tridactyla. NCBI lineage: Eukaryota > Metazoa > Chordata > Mammalia > Pilosa > Myrmecophagidae > Myrmecophaga > Myrmecophaga tridactyla. Next base: position 67,772 of record PVIY010002031.1, read on the forward strand.
TCAAACAGCCAAGTGTAGCACTACCATATGATCCATCAATCCCCCCAAACAATGTAAGCAGAGACTGAAATGTGTATTTGTATACCGATGTTCATAACAGCACCATCCACAGTTGCCAAAAGATGGACACAACCCAAGAATCCATCAAGAGGTGAATGCGTAAACAAAATGTGGGATGTTCATACATTTGAATATTACTCAGCCATAAAAATTAAGTCCTGATACATGCGACAACATGGTTGAGTTTTGAAGATATTTTGTTGAATGAAACAAGTCAGATACAAAAGGACAAATGTTACGTGATGTCACTGCTTTTGAAACCCTTAGAATAAGCAAACTCACAGTCAGAATCTAGACTATAGGAGTGGGGCTAGAGAATGGGGAGTTAAAGCTTAAAATGGACAGGGTGCTATTTGGAATAATGAAAACGTTTTGGTGGGAAGTGGTGTTGATAAATACGACGTTGTGGATATAATTAACAGCACTGAAATAAGTATCTGAATTTTATTAAGTCAGAAAATGTTAGAGTGTATATATTGTAATAGAATAAAAATAAACAAACTCCATGGCACTATACTACGCAGTGAACTCTATGTTAAACCATGGATTATAGTTAATAGTACAATTAAAAACTGTGATATCATTGATTGGAACAAAAGTTCCACACCGATGCAAGCTGTTAATAATTGGGTGGTATTGGAAATCCTGTATTTTATGTATGATTGCTCTGTAATCCCACAACTTTTTAAATTAAAAAACCAAAGGCCTTAAAGATGTACATATGTTCAACTCAAAGTTCAATACTAGAAATTATACAAAGGTAATGTATTACTTTGGGCTTTCCAGAGAAATAGAATCAACAGTTTCCATCATATATTTATGTATGTCATATTCATCAGTGATAGTGTTAAATTTGCTCCTTGGACAATTTGCAATCATCTTCCTATAATGGTCAGATGTGAACAATTAATTAGAAATAAGCATTATATGAAAAATGGAATAAATAAATTGATCTATGGGTATTCAATTCAAAATAGATATGTAATTTATTTGAATTAATGTAATACTCCACACAACTGTTTTTTTATTTAATAATATATTCATTTCTCATGCTTGCTCTGTATCATTGCATGGCTTATATGGTTAAAGCAATATTGCTTAGACAAATTGATCTGAGCACATGAAAGTTTATTACTTAATAATGAGGAAATTACTGAACACGCATATTCTCAATCTTAGTTGTGTATTGTATTCATCTGGAAAGGTTTTTAAAAACTGAAACCTGGGATTTGCCTCTAGGGATTCTGATATGATTGGTGTGGGGTGGGGTCCAGGAAGAAGCACTTTGAAAAAGCACGCCAAAGTGTTTCAAATGGGCAGTCAGGGTTACAAACCACTGAACCAGATATGCTAGCTTGACATAATGTGGGAGAAAAGGAGCTTTTAACTTGGCACAGACTGCTGCCTTGCTATTTTACTTCCTATGGACATAATGTCATTTTTATAAGTGACAGGATTAAATTTGCATCATGGATGATTGTGAATCATTTTCCCATACTGATTAGACATGAACCACTAACTGGAAATAAGAAGCAATATATGAAGATGCAAATGATAAGTAAATTGATCAGTGGCTACTAATTAGACATACCTAGTAACAAGGCATTATTTCCTGACAGGAGCCAATAGTAATAGGTGGCAAAATGGTGTCAAGTGAAGGTCAGCTAACAAGAGCAGTTTTCTTTTTCCTCAAGCAGCTTTTAATGAATTTCTCTAGCAAGCCCTCAAAGATGCTGAACACTCAATTTGCTTAATTCTCAATTTTTTTGGAAAAATTTTTCTTCCTCAGTACAACAGCATATTCAACTAATATTTCTTCATTCTAAGATACACTTATTAATATTTTAACATCTCTGAAATTCAGACTTATATTTATAATTGAAAGTGTTTACAATTGAAATGATAAAAAAGCATTATTTTTATTGTTTAATTGGAAGCATAGTGTTCTTAGTATGCACAATAATGGAACATCTTGTAGTCAGGTGCAATGAAATATGTATATTAAAAAATTTTCAGTTTGACTAGTTCTTAACACCTGCATGTTATCACCCTAGGATAAATCGAGTTTTCTTGTTGAAACTAAAGCCTGGCTTTCATTTTGCCTCAGGTCCCTTCTTCCTTGCAGCCTCCCAGCGGTGACTCTTTTCTCTCCCACATTCCTCACTCCCCTGAGCCCCAGAAGTGGGGAAGGAAGTGTCTCCCTTTCTGCTCTAACCTTTCTCCCTACCCACTCTATAAAAACCCTGAGCTTTTCATCTCATCACTAGAGAATGGCCAATCAGCACTCATACTCATTGAGGCCATTACTGCTGTACAGATCACTTCTATGAAGGTATTAGTTCCCACTTCACTGTCATTTTCTCTAGTGTTATTCCTGATGCCATTCTGGGTGAGTGAAAGATACAATTGAATGATGCTTCTAATTCTCTGGGTTTGAGGTTATTTCAGCATCTTTCCTCGAATGGTCTTGCCTTCTAGTCCATGGTGAACCCTGATCTAATCTTAAGACTGCACCTCCTCCAAAATCTCAATTTCAAGCTTCTATAAATCCTCCCACTACCTTTCCTGCTCATCCCTTCTAGTACTTGCCTGCAATAATTTTAGTCCCCCCTAGACTTTCAATCCATTGATGTTACCATCTTTGCATTGTCTATCACCCCCTTCTTGGCTTCCAGTCTCTCATGACCTACCCTAAATTCCCTGGTCAATCATTTTAATAACTCCCTTGCATATACCCTCAACTCTTTTGGTCTTTTTCAGCCTGGTGATACTGCTGATGAAACAACTCCAAAACTTGAATCTTCAGCTAGAAGTGACTGTGGTAAAACATCTACTATGCTGACTGCTCTCACTTTACATTGATGATCAATAACCTCAAGTTGCCTTTCAAACTACCATGTGATCACATTGTATTTTCCTGGTTTACTTTCTTTCATACTATTTTAGATAGATAGTACTTATTTTCTCCACTTTCCTTAAATCTCCCTTATTTACTCCCTATCCTCACTTAGGGAGGATACCAAGAAAAGTGAATAAATCAGAAAAGAACTTCCACAACCTCCTACCACCATATCTAACTCCTTAGTTGCATTGGAAAGTATATATTCTCCTCCTTCTCCTCCTTTTTTGTCATTTTGGATGAACTGTGTTCCCAGGCTAACTCTAGACTCCATTCCTGTCCAAAAGATGCCTCCAGTAATTTTTCTCTCTCTCCCCTGCTTTCTCTTCTCTACTGGGTCATTGCCATTAGTGTGCTCCCAACTTAAAGAAAGAAAAAAAAACATCTTCTTTAACCTCATCTTTCTCCTTCTCTTTGCAGCAAAGTTCTAGGAAAAGTAGTCTATTCCTATTGTCTCTAATTTCTCTTCAATTCTCTCTTCCAAACAGGTATTCACTCCCACCATTGCATTCTAATTGCCCCTAGCAAGATCATGAATGACTTCCACATTGCACAACACAATGCCTTTTCTTGATCTTCACCTTATTAGTCACAACACATGAATCTCAGAAACAGTTTCTTCTCTTGACCTTCAGGACACCACTCTTTTTGTTTTTCTCCTGTCTCACCAGCAGCTCCTTCTTAGTCTCTTGTGCTGATTTTCTTCTCTTTTCCTTGACCTCTAAATATTGTGTCCTAGGGCTCAGTCCAGGAACCTGCTTTTTTCCCCTCTTTCTTTATGCAATAAATCTCTAGATGACCTTATCCAGTTCATGGCTTTGAATATATCTAAATGCTGATGACTCCCCAAATTATATTTCCAGATCATTCCCCTGAACTCCAGAGTTGTTTATCCAACCCATTACTTAACATCTCCATTGGGATGTCTAATGTGCATCTTGAAGTTAATAGGTCTCAAATGGAACTTCTGATATTTTTCCTGAAACCTGATCCCTGTGAAAAAAAATATGTAACATGTGACAGAACATGGAAGAAAAGCAATGCCTTATTCAGGTAAAACACTATGCTACTCACACCAGAAGGATAAAATTTTAAAAACTTTAATGCTGTAGATGGGTTTATGTATTGGAATTATAGCAATTCCATCAAACAAGGAAGTATATTTTTACCTCCTCTAAATGTCTGTTGGTTTAAAAATTCCATTTTAGTAGGACACTTAAGGAAAAACAGGCGTTTCTTTTGCTTGCTTTTTCAGCATTTGGTGCCTTACATTTTCATTTGCAAGATGATTTATGCCATTTAATGAGGTTTGTCTTTTAATTTGGGCTGTTGGGACAGCGTTTGATTATTCAGATGATTGGAAACAGTGCTGACCATACTGCTAATGCTCTCTCTACTTCCTTTCCCAATCCAAAAAGTAAAACGCCAATGGGGAACACTAGGGTTAGGATTTTTGAAAGGTCTAATTATTATTTTTACAAAATTAAAAATATGGTAAAAGAATTTTTACATGGAAATTATCTGGAAAACCCTTGGGGAAAATGCATGGAATTAAATAGCACAGATCATAAAATGCTTACAAATTTCTGTAATTAAAACAGCTCTTTATTTTTCCAAGTCAAAAAAAATTACACCTGGGCGGGCAATGGTGGCTCAGTGGCAGAGTTCTCGGGTGTCATGTGGGAGACCCGGGTTCGGTTCCCGGTGCCTGCCCATGTTAAAAAAAAAAATTAATTGCACCTGTAAGTACCACATGTCAAGGTTGTCACTAGGTCCTTTCTCTTGGTTACTCAAGGATAGTAATTCACCCATTTTCCCTCTCTCCTGCATCATTCATTTTTTTTCCTCACTGGACAATTCTTGTCACCATACAGACTATAAAATTTTCCAACTTTAAATGAAAAACAAAATTCCATTTATCCGTCTGCCCCTTCCTGTTATGTTCTCATTTCCCTGCTCTCAGTATAGAACAATTCTTTGAGTATTATCCATCGTTTTCCCATTCTCTATGTACACTTGCATCTATTAATCTTAGTTTTGGCTGCATATAATAGAAAAATAGCATAACATCAATTTTAAAATAGAGAAACTTATTTCTCCTTCACTTAAAATAAGTTCAGAGCTAACAAGTCCCTGGTTGGTATGGTGATTCAATGAACATAAGGAACATATCTTTTCTGCTCTACCATCTTAGCTCAGTATTTGCAGTTCATATGGTCCATGAAAGCTGCTGAAGCATTAGCCATCAGGTCAGGTTTTCTGGCATAGAAGGGATGAGCAAAGGAAGGGGTGATAGATTTTATTATTTGACCAAATCCTTCCTTCACACCTCTCCCCTGCCATGGTTTCTAGTGAGTGGAGAATACTTATCCTCTCCATTGGGTTTGGACGGGTAAAGTCTTTGGCCAATGGATGGGAAAGACAGTGTATGCTCTGAGCTGATGCATTAACAGAGGTGGAATGATATTATCCAGTTCCAAGGTCTTAAATAATGACTACATGCCCTGATGGCTCCCACATGGTTCTCTCCAATTTACCTCTCTCATAACTTTCTACAAGCTCTCTTGGAGCTTCCAGTCCTGTCATGACAACAGCATGTTTTTATTCTTTTATTTTCAGCCTGGATCTGAAGTTAAGATGTGAAGTTCTGGACCCAATACAGATCCTGGAATGAAGACTTATCCAGTCATGGCCAGTGAGCCCAGCTCAGATCAACCAAACTGCTGGTGCATAAGCATGAAATAGAATATTTTTTTGTTGAAAATCACTGAGAGTTTTTGTTTCTTTTTCCCCATAGCTTTTTTTTCTCATAGTTTTATCAGAGCAAAAACCTAATATATACAGACAAAAGGGTATCTCCTGGTTGAATAAGCTGCATTTAAGTTGGTTTCCAGAAATCCCACATGCATGTCTACTTATTTGTCACATAGCCACATCTTGAGGAAAGAGAGATTGGAAATTATAGCTGAGTGCATTTTACCGTAAATAGAAACAGATTTCTGTTACTAAAGAACAGCACATGGATATTAGGTAGAAATCAGTCTTTGCTGCCCTAAAATTCCATTCAGGTCTTTTCTCCATTCCTGTGATGAAACGGCTCTTGCCAAGTAGGTTTCCAGGCATTATTGACCTATGAACATCTATTATTTCACTCCTTGGAACAGATCATTCATTTATTTTTAGGGCACCATTGTTTCTCTTCCTACTTCATCAGCCTCCCCTTCTCTGAGTGCTTTACTGATTCATACTTCTCCCCGAGCCCTCAGCATTGCTTGGAGCTTGATCCTCAGTCTCTTATATTCTAACTGCTTTCACTCTCTGATAGATCTTTTCCAGTCCCAAGGTCTTAAATAATGACTATATACCCTGATGGCTCCCACGTTGTTCTCCCCAACTGACCTCTCTCATAACTTCAGATTTATAAATTCAATTGACTTCTCAAGATTTGTACATTCAATTGACTTCTCAGCCTGTTCACGAGATGTCTACTAGTGATCTTTTATGTAGCATGCCCCAAACAAAACTAGTTCTCACTCCTCCTCCAACCCCACCTAAAATTGCTCCTCACACAGCATTTCCCATCCCAAATAATGATAATTTTAAGCCTTCTAGCAGCTCAGGCCAAAAGCAACTCCTCAGTCTTTCAGACCCCATTCTCAAACCATCAGCAAATTTTGTCAGTTTTATCTTTAAAATCGTGTCATCTTCACAAAGTGGATATTACACATCAGTGAAAAAAGAGTGAATTCACTGCTATGTAAACAATATGGATAAATCTCATAGAAATTAATATTAAGTGAAATATGCCAGGCATATAAATATCCATACTGTGTTATTCCATTTATATGATGTACATAAATAGGCAAAGTAAATCTATAGTGATGGAGGTCAGAATAGTGGTTACCTTTGGGGTGAATGTGGCCAGGAGGTCCAGGAAAGCTTCTAGGAGTTTATATCAGTGGGTGTGTGTGTGTATATATGAGAATTTATCAAGAAGTTCCCTTAACCATTTTTAAGTGTCTTACTTGCATACTTTAGTATGTGCAATTTATATTTCAATCAGAAAGAAATATTATTGGTTAATAATATTGATTTCTTTCTTTTTTTTTTTTTTTACATGGGCAGGCACTGGGAATCGAACCTGGGTCCTCAGGCATGGCAGGCAAGCATTCTTGCCTGCTGAGCCACCGTGGCCCGCCCTTAACAATATTGATTTCTTACCAATAACTCACAAACTATAGATTTGTTATGATGCATAAAATGAAAAGATTTGACTCATTAAAATATATATGAAGTTGTATTTATATCTACAGATTGTTTCTGCAGAATTGACCACTTTTAGCATATCCACTGCTACCACCTTGGTCCAAGCCATCATGATTTCTTGACAAGACATAGTAAACCTCCTGATAACCCCCCAACCTCCACCTTCATCTCTCCTTCAGTCTATTATCCACATGGCACTAAGAGTATCCTTCAAAACTTCAAGTCAGGTCATATCATCCCTCTGCTGAAAACCCTCCAAATATTACATATTGTACTCAAGTAAAAGCCAAAATCCACAGGGCTGTCCCCTTATTTCTTTCAGGTACCTGCTCAAAAGTTGTCTAAATAGTGAAGACTTCCATGATCATTCTATATTAATACTCCCCTTAACTGCTTTATTTTTCTTTAAAGCACAAACCATTTCTTATATATTATATGTTTGATGGCTTTTCTGTTTATTTTTCTCCCCCTTCTCCACTAGAATGTAAGCTCCTTGAGAGCAGGAACATAGTATGTTTTCTTCCCTGTTTTATGCTTAACTTCTAGAACAATGTCTACCATGTTTTTTAAAAAAAATTTACAAAATGAATGCCTAAATCAGCAAGTTAGAAATTGTGGTAGATTAAAGCCACCATTCATGGATACTCCTCCCATTAAGAGGTGTTTCCTTCCCTTGCATCTGGGTGGGCTCTCTGAATAGCTGCTTGACCAACAGAATATAGAGGCTGTGATGTGCCTATTTCTGGGCCCAGGCTTTGAGATATTGGCCGTCTCTGCTTCCTGTCTCTTAGAACACACTCTCTGTGATCTCTGAGCAACCATCTAAGAAGTGCAACTACCCTGAGGCTTCCATGTTGGAAAGATTATATGTGTTTCAGTGGACTGTCCCCATGGAGCCCAGCCTTCTAGCTATCCCTGCCAAGCTGCCAGCCATCTTTAATCTTCTAGACCAGCCACAAGTGACTTCAGCCAATGCTACGTGGAGCAGAAGAATCACCCAGCTGAGCCCTGCTTCAACTCCTGAACCACATAATCATGAGACACAATAAAATGGATGTATGTACAGGGAGTAGGTAGGCAGGCTCTCCCCTCTGCCCAGTGTCAAAATCAATAGGGCTTTACCCTGCACAAACATTCACACCCAGAACACTTGCTACCCTTAGGCAGATCATGTGATTTCAATGCGGAAGAGATTTCAGACTTCAGTGTGGGGACAGATATTACTGCTAACAGACTCTTTGTATGTGTAGAGTGCAGGAGATACATCCTAGGTATCCCATCGACCTCTTTTTTCATCTTTATCACACTGGAGACTTAGAGGCATCCCCAGCAGAATCTCCCTGAGTCTCTTTGGCCTTCTCTATATGTTCCAGGCTGCAGGTCCCTACAGTCTGGTTTGTTATTTGTTATACAACTCTCCCCTCTGTTAACCTCTAGAAATTCATCAAGGTGAATCACAGGATCCAATTTTATTGTCAGAGCAGTAACAGGTTTATTCCCTTCTGTACATCTTTGCTGTCATTTCATTGGTTTTTAGAGCAAAGAGAGGGAAATATATGGACTCTATTCTCCCTCTTAAACCAAAACATATATTTCTATGTTAAAAAATATATGCCAGGAATTCCTTAGATGAAAGGATCCTCAAAGAAGTGTATGTGAGAAGAAACATTGATGTCCCGTGGGTTCCAGGGCTGCCTCCTTTGCCTCTTGTTCAGATGTATCCCCAGGTTTGGCTAGGGGACTCAAACTTATCTTTCAGACTTGCTCAGTCCAAGCTGCCTGGTCTTGGTGGGAGGAAGTGACAGGGAGGAGGAGAGAAGAGGAGGAAGATGGGGAGGGGAGAAGAAAAGGGGCAGGGAGATCCTAAACGAAGTTTTCCAACAAACTTCAGTTTGAGCAGTGAATCTGCCCCTAGAGCTGGCACTTCATGGAATGGTAAATATAGGTCTTCCATATGTTTTATTTGTTCTCAGGTCTAATTCTTTAACTAAAATATACAAAAATCATTACTGTGTCATTTATAGAAGCACAGAGACTTTTATTGCATAACCAACTAAAACGTTCATTAAGTGTTTTTAATGAGAGAAAAAAGGCTCATGACAAAGTGTTGAGAAAGAAAGCAGCAAAAAAATCAAAGCTCATAACGTCAGCTAGAGCATGATGTCAAGAATGTGAAAACAATCATAGCATTAGGATGGCCTGTGAAGACACTAATTTCATTTGCTTAGTAAAATTATGTTTTCTTAAATTAAAATGACCCTTGCAGATAATTTAGGTAAATGTAATTTTTTAATAAGATAAAAATATACCTGACAGGACATAGGGTTTTTCTAAATCTGGTTTAAAATGAGTTAATAATATTCTGTTTCCAGGGCTATGGCTGGATAATAATTCAGACTGACCATCACGTGGGAAAGTAACTAGAAATGCAGGATAAAACATCTTAAAAGCATCACGGGGGGCGGCTGCCGTGGCTCAGCAGGTGGAGCTCTGACCTGCCGTGCTGGAGGTCTGGAGTTCCATCCCTGGTGCCTCCTGCCCATATGCAAAAAAAAAAAGCATCACGGGGTGCTGAGAAGTAAGGAATCTCCAGGTCAAAATCTTAGGGAAGGGTGCAGGCCATGGTGGCTTAGCAGGCAGAGTTCTCCCCTGCCATGCCAGAGACCTGAGTTCGATTCCTGTTGCCTGCCCATGTGAAAAAGAAAAAAAAAAAATCTAAGGGAAGGGGCAGCTCAGGAAGTACAAGCTCTGATTTTTGCTGAACTTGATAACTTGATGGGCAGATATTCAGGGCCTTACTGGGTGAGAGAGAGAAGTGTCCATCCATGCCAGAGAGTCCAAGGGGGCGGGACAGCCCTCGGAGAGCAACGACCCAAAATGTTACACCTTCAGAGGAAGGCTGATCCAAAAGTGATTTGGCTTCACCCCCAGGGGACTACAAGGCCTTGCATCAAGGCCACCAGCCAGGAAGGGGTTAAAAACAAATCTCTAAGACATTTTTCATATGTGCCTTCCTTTACTGGGATTCACAGCTCCAATATTTACTTAACCTGGGTACAGGCAGGGTCTAGGTTTTATAAGGGCTGATATACAATTTGGAGTAGCCTCATTAAGTAAAAGAATATGCAATTGCAAATACATAATCAGGTACAAATATGACTATTCATTTGGAAGAGAAAAGATGTTGCAACATCTTCCAAATTTAAAAAGCCGACAAATATCATAAACATCAGAGAATCCAGGAAATTGACATAATGGTTTTCTTTATCAAATTTTTTACAGTTCTAGAACTCTTATTTTCCTCTACTATTTTTTGGCCACATGCTCTTTGTTGTCGTTTTATATGACTGATTTTTTTTTTTTTTTTAACATGGGCAGGCACCGGGAATCAAACCTGGGTCCTCTGGCATTGCAGGCGAGCATTCCTGCCTGCTGAGCCACCGTGGCCCACCTGACAGTGATTTTTAATGTAAGCTTCCATATAGAGAACATAACAATGATTTAGCTGCTCCTCTAGCATGAATGAGAGAAACATTTTATTATTGATGATTTAGAAAAATTTCCTTAAGTTTTATAACTCATTACTGGCAATGCCATGTAAATTTTTAAGACTGTTTTCAAAATTTGGAAATTCTCAACTTTTACATATCAACTATAAAGTTTCAGGGCATTTCAAGTTTTCTTATGCAGTGACAAACCTTAAATAGTCTTTGAATGAATGATTCCCATTAGCCAGTTTGTCACTGACGTCCAAGCTGTAGTGAGCTATTATTAACTTTATATTACCTTAGCTGATGTCAGTATTTTCTGTCAAATCGGAAGAAATTTAAATCTTTTCTTTCAGTTGGTGAAAAAGTTAAAACCCATACACTTTTGTCATGCCATTTGTGCTGATCAGTGTTTGTCTCATATAGTGACAAATCTACAACAATGTAGAAGTACTTGCTGTCCGCTTGATTTGATTTACCACTTCATTTTACATATGTTCCCGTTGTTTTTACTAATGCTTCACAAACTGTTTTGGATAAAAAAGTCATATCTGTTTTCCTCATTTGACATTTTGCAAATGCTCATGTAAAAATGTATCAAATTCAGTAGAGGATTCCCATGCCATTTCTGTTATTTGAAGAATACTATTTTCATGCTCACCTCTGAAACTGCTTTCACAGAAACACTCAATAACCATTATACTCTTTAGATCATTTATTAAAAATAATAAATGCTATTTTCTGTTTTTCCATTTTGTGCTTAGACCGCTTATAAAATTTTAATTTTTTTCTCTAAGTGCTGTATATTTTTGGGTGCTAATGTAAATCATACCTTATAAAAATTTTATTTGCTTTTATATTTCTTTATGGAAAGGCAACTGATTTTTGCCAATTTTGTATCTAGAATGACCACTAAATTCTAATTCTAGTAATTCATATGTAGATTGGTTTATATTTTCTATATATACTATGTCATCTATGATAATGGCTTTATCTATTCCTGTCCAATCCCTATGGTTTAATTTTTTCTCTCGTTTTACTATACTGGCTATGACCTCAGGTGCAATACTGAACAGAGTTGGTGGTAATGGGCAACTTGCTACTCTTTTAGACCTCAGGAGGACCCTGTTCAACATTTCCCCATTAAATATTACCTGCACTGTAGAATTTTTAGTTTAACTATCCAACTGACCCTCTAAGCTGGAAGAGTCTGCAGAGCCTCAGGACTGGGAAAGGAGGCTGGAGGAATTACAATGACTGGCACTGGGGTCTGAGTGTCAGTGGTACAGGTGGAAGGTGATAGGAAAGCAGGCTGTGACAGGCAGACTAGGGAGAGCTGAGACATGCTCACCAATCTCGTGACTGTCTTTGTGGGCAACCCAGATGTTTGGGCAAGAGCAGGCTTTCCACCTGGGCACAGAACACAGGGACGGTAGCTAGAACAGGGACAGCTCCTGACTTTCACCAGACTCAGATTCTGCATGTGTCCTATTTATATTCTATTTTACCAAACATGAAGTAAAATAATAATTGAACTTTTTTGGGGTTGCCAGTCAGACTTTCCTGGCAGAGGGTGGGAGGTAGATAATGCCCCCCAACCGTGCATGTGTTGTACACACACACCCCAACACACACAAATGCCAGACAACTGAGCAAACTTCTCCACGGACATCAGGGAGGCAAATAAAGATCCTAACCCATGAGAGTAAAAGACACTGGGTTGTTGCTTCTTTGTTTTATTTAAACTTTATTTTATTTTCTTTTAAGGTTTTTTTTAAATTAAAATTTCTTTAATTTTAATTAAAAAATATTTAATTTAAAATCTTAAGACATTTAGACCAGGCTAAAGTCGTCCTCTGACTGCTCCCTAGCCCTGTCCTCTCTTTCCACTGGCTTACTCCACACCTTTGAGGAAACCACTATTTTCAGCTCATTGGATCGCCTTCCAGATGTTTCAATGAATTTATATTCATAAGTATGGCTATAGAAAGTATTGTTGTGTGTGAGAGTAAGAAATTCTATCACATTGAAGGTATATTTTCTCTCTGCTCCTTTTGGAGCATCAGTTTTCTCAAAATGTATCTTCAGAGAAAATGCTGCAAGTACTATAGTGAAGCACTTTTCTCTGGAAATGCTTGTCAGGGATGATAATGAACATGGGGATGGAAGATGTTAAAGCCATAGAAATTCAGGACTAGGGGAATGGAAAATGGCTTATTTTATAGCAGGAATTGCATAGCAGATGAAAGAAAAAAACAGCTGCCCCCAATTTCTCCCTCCCTGCCTGATGACCATAGGACACCCATACAATTTAACAATGAGGGTCAGTGAGAGCTCTGCATGGCACCAAAATGGCAATTAATTGTTTCCTAGCCTTAAAACGAAATCTGAATGAAAAAGCTAAATGACTTTCCTCTAAGCATGAAAAGACGCTTGTTCAATTGCAATTGAACTGCTGCAAAGATGAAGGATGAATATGAGGTGTGTGTTTTAAGAACTCTGCTTCCAATTATTCTCATCCCTTTATTGTTGAGAAGCAGAGCCTGTATTGGAAGGATCAGGGGCTGAATACGCGTCAGAAATTCATTATATGCAGTAGACACTTTTTAACCTTTGCCTGCAAGTGATTTTTGAGATGCACTCGTGGCAGATGATTTTTAAATTCTAAAGGTGAATGAATGGCATTGTCAAGGCAAATGTCTATGGTGATGAGAAGACTAGTACCTGAAAATTGAGTTCTCTAAGGGAGGGACATTATAGGAAGGATTAGAAGGAATTGTGTCTTGATTTCCAATATATTAATTTATTCAAATAGCTTCATTTACTTATATATAAAAACATAAAATGTTAGAGTCAAAAATACATTAGAGATAATCTAGTTATTGAAATAAATTGTATGGATCTTAGAGAAGGGGCAGACAAACCACAGGAGTAGTCCAAGGTCACATAGATGGTTAGTAGAAGAGCCAAGAAAAAACCCTACCTTCTTGGATTTGGTTGGGGCAGGGGGCTTTGGCTCTGTAGTGTGTCACTTCCCTAATTTGCCCAATGTACTGATTCATGTATTCACTGACTAATTCCAACAGATGAAGCTTTTGAGAGATAATGTGGAATTGATGGGGTAGAGGAAATCCATTAGCTGTGAAGTTTGACAAAAGAAATTGAATTCTGAATTTGACACTTGATTTCAGGTAAATTTCTTAACTTCTTAGCTTATGTTTAAACATCTAAATTTCTGCCTTTGTAGGGTTCTTGGGAGAGCTGAATGGAATAATACAGGGCCCAGCTCATTGTAGTTTCTTGACATGTGATAGTTTCCTTATTCTCTTTTGTAAATAGACAAAAAGGAGGAAATAAATTGAATAAAACCAAACAAAAACAAAGACAATGTATTTGAAATAAATCTCATATTGAGTCATCTATATTTGTTTCCTTTTCCCTTCCTTTGTTATTCTACCAAATTATGTAACCAGTTGCAATTATAATTTTGCCTAATTTGCAAATAATCTTGGGAACTTTGGTTTGCGAAGAAAGGCTGCTAGGGGTCTAATTTTACATGATGACTCAAGAAATGGTGAAGAAGACTTTGGAAATAAAGGTTGGCCCTATATCACTTAGATTCCAGCACTCAACCAGAGAGAAGACAAAGGTCATTGTCCTCAGTCCATAGGAAACTCGCTTTGAAAATGCAGAAAATGCAAAGGTGCTGGCTAGTTGTAGGCATGATGGAATAGTTTTTGGTGTAATACTTAGTAGGACCAACAAAATGCATTCTGAAAAGTGTCAGCAAATTGAGGTTCAATTTTATAAGCAATCCCTCTACTAGCTGTTGGGGTTCCAAGTATAAACAAGATATGATAACTCCCTCCTGGGGAAAATAATTTCAAATTCTTCTAAGAAGGGACTGAGAGAAAGAAAGACAGTAAATAATTATGAAACATAGTAGCATGTATACCTCCATCACTATACCACTGACTTTGACCCAATGTCCAAGGCAACGTAGATATGTTTTAAGTTAGAGACCGATGCTGTGGTGTATTAAATTATGTACCGAAATTAAGACATGTTTTGGGTTTTTTTTTTTTTTTTTTTTTTTTTTAAATTTGCATATGGGCAGGAGGCACCAGGGATCGAACTCCAGACCTGCAGCACAGCAGGTCGGAGCTCTGCCTGCTGAGCCACAGCAGCCGCCCATGTTTTGGTTTTGACCCACATTCCTGAGGGTGTGAACCCATGGTAAATAGGATTTCTTAAAGTTATTTTAGTTGAAGTGTGGCTCAAAAGAATAAGGGTGGGTCTTAATCTGAATTACTGGATTCTGTTATAGGCAGAAGAAATTTAGACGTAGAAAATGCTACAGGGAAGAGCTGCAAGTCAATGGAAACCAGAAGAGAAAGGAGATGATATCAATATATGACCTAAGGCAGAGATGCAAGCCAAGGAAGCCCAAGGATGGACAGCAGCCAGCACCAAAACATTACAGACTTTGGGGAGAAAGTATTTCCTTGCTGACACCTAGACTTTGGATTTCTCTTAACTTCAAAACCATGCATCAGCAAAATGAGGGATTAGGGAGGGAAGGTAGAACCTCGTCTCTCCCCAAAACAGCAAGCAGCCAGGCAAAACTGCCTGAAACAACTGTTTGGGGATTCAGGGGCAAGGGGAGGTCAATACAATGCCCAGGGAAGTGCTGGACAAAGAGGCTGAGAAATCATGGTCAGAGACTGTGAGTAATTCTATCTGCACCTCCTGGTGCCATCCCCCACCCTTGAGGGAAATAGCAGTAGGTGGCCCACTCCTTGCCTGAGGGATGGTTGTATTCTGGGCTGGCTATGGGAATCCTCTGCCCTAAGTACAGAGGGGATCACAGCCCAACACTGAGCCAGATAGTGGCCAGTGAAGTGAGAACACAGGATCCCTGCAGTTTCAGCCCTTCTTGGTCAGACACCACTGAGGACCTCCATTTCAACAGCTTCAGAGGTGGATATGGTAAAACGTCATAAAGTCAACCTTCCCAGGACCGAGTGGAATAGGTAGCAAAGGAGCACCATCAGCTGGGCAGGCCAGAAAGTATAGGGAAAAGAAAGATTTCTGGAGTCTTACCAAACTATATCACAGGACCCACTGGATCTTGTCTATGCCCCATGCCTAGGTGCCAAGCACTGTTTTGTCTGGGAAATACTGGCAATCCAACTGTCTTAATCAACCACAAACTCCTACACAGAGAAGAGTCTTAATCAACCACAAACTCCTACACAAGAAACAGAAACGCACCTTCAGAAAAAACCCATGAAGATAATCAGATGACCAGATATCAGCAAAACATCGTGAGGCATACTAAAATGCAGGAAAATATGGCCCTGTCAAAAGAATGAATTAAAAAGTTGTAGGAGACATGGAATTTGGAAAAACTCATCAAAGCTGTCAAAAACAAGTCATCTAAACTAATCCGGCAAAGTGGCTAAGGAAATAAAGGCTGTTATGATGACACCGAATAAGTATAAAAAAGATTTTGAAAGAACAGAGAAAAATAACAGAATTTAAGGGAATGAAAGACACTATAGATGAAATTAAAAATATATTAGACACACATGACAGCAGATTTGAAGAGGCAGAAGAAAGGATCAGTGAGTCAGAAGACAGAGCAACTGAACTTGAAATGACAAAACAAATGGGGACAAATATGGAAATGTGTGAGCAAGTGCTCAGAGTAATGACTGACAACACAAAGAGTACAAACATTCTCATCATAGGTGTCACAGAAGTTGAAGAGAAGGGAAAAGGGCCGGGAAGAATATTTGAGGAAATAATGGTGGAAATTTTCCCAACTCTTATACAAGACACATTATGCAAATTCAACATACTCCAAACAGAATCCAAATAAGCCCACTCCAAGACACATGCTAATCAGATAGTCAAATGCCAAAGAGAAAGAAAGGATTCTGAAAGCGGTAAGAGAAAAGCAATTTACCAACTACAAGGGGAATCAAATCAGACTAAACACTGATTTCTCATCAGAAGCCATGGAAGCAAGAAAGCAGTGGTATGATGTATTTCAGATATAGAAAGAAAAGTTGCTAGCCAAGAATGCTTTATCCAGTAAAGCTGTCCTTCAAAATTAAGGGAGAGATTAAAATATTCACAGATAAACAGAATCTGAGAGTTTGTTAACAAGAGAGCTGCTCTAAAAGAAATACTAAAAGGAGTTCTGACAGCTGAAAAGAAGAGACAGGAGAGAAAAGCTTGGAAGAGAGTATATATAATGAAGATTATCAGTAAGGGTAACTAAAAGGATAAAAAGAGAGAAAAAAATAGATCTGATGAAAGCCAAAGGATAAAATGGTTGAAGTAAGTATTGCCTTTATAGTAATAACATTGAATATCAGTGGATTAAATCCCCCAATCAAAAGACACAAATTGACAGAATGCATTAAAAATTTGATTCATCTATATGCTGTTTACAAGAGACTCATTTTGATCCAAAGAAACAAATATGTTGAAAGTGGAAGGATGGAAAAATATATGCCATGCAAGCAGTAACCAAGAACAACAACAACAAAAAGCTGGGGTTGCTATATTAATATCAGATAAAATAGATATTAAATGCAAAAATGTTATGAGACAAAAAAGACATTATATAGTAATAAAGGGGAAATTCTCCAAAGAGAAATAGCAATCATAAATATGTATGCATCTAATAAAGGTGTCCAAAAGTACATGAGGCAAACACTGGAAAAATTGAAATGAATAATAGTTGTCTCTGAAATAATAGTGGGAGATTTAATACACTATTCTTCAATAGATAGAACATATAAAAAAGGATCACTGGGGAAGCAGAGAACTCATATAATATGATGAATGAACTAGACCTAACAGACATATATAGAATACTGCACCCTCAAACAGGATATATATGCATCTCAAGTGCTCATGGAACATTCTGTAGGATAGACCACGTGCTGGGGCACAAAACAGATCTTGATAAATTTAAAAGATTGAAATTATACAAAGTACTTTCTCTGATCATAATGGAATGAAGGAAGTCAATAACAGCTGGAGAACTGGAAAATTCACAAATAAATGGAGGTTAAACAACATACTCTTAAACAATCAGTGGGTCAGAGAAGAAATTGCAAGAGAAATCAGTAAATATATTGAGACAAGTGACAATGAGTACCTAACATATAAAAACTTTTCAATTCAATGAAGGCAGAGCTCAGAGGGTTATTTATATCACTTATTGCCTACATTAAAAAGGAAGAAAGAGCTAAAATCAAAGACTTAACTGACCACCTGGAAAAACTGGAGAAAGAAAGCAAACTAATTCCAAAGCAAGCAAAAGGAAAGAAATCACAGAGATTAGAGTGGAAATAAATAAAATTGAGAACAAAAAAAACAAAAGAGAAAATCAATAAAGCCAAAAGTTGGTTGAGAAGATCAACAAAATTGACAAACCCTTAGCTAGATTGACAAAGAAAAAAAAAAGAGAAAGAGGATGCAAATAAATAAAATCTGATATGAGGGGGGTGTTACCACAGTCCCTCTAGAAATAAAAATGATCATACGAGGATACCATGAACAACTGTATGCCAACAGACTAGACAGCTTGGATGAAATGGACAATTTCCTAGAAATACACAAACAGCCTACATGGGCTCAAGAAAAACAGAAGACATCAACAAACCAATCAAAAGGAAAGATATTGAATTAGTCATTGAAAACCTCCTAAACAAAGAAAAGCCCAGGGCAGGATGGCACACAGTTTTATTTTACCAAACATTCCAAGAAGAATTAATACCATTCCTGTTCAAACTTTTCCAAAAAGTTAAAGAAGAGGGAACACTACCTAACTCAGTCTATGGAGCCAACATCACACTAATATCAAAGCCTGATAAAGATACTAAAATAAAACTACAGACTAACCTGTTTAATAAATATGGATGCGAAAATCCTCAGCAAAATACTTGCCAATCCAATTCCAACACACACTAAAAGAATTATACACCATAACCAATTGGGTTTTAATCTTGGTATCCAAGAGTGGTTTATACAAGAAAATCTATTGGCGTAATAAACCACATTAACAAATTGAAAGGGGGAAAACGTCTGATCATTTCAATTGATGATGCAGAAAAGGCATTTGACAAAATGCAGCATACTCTTTTTTTTTTTTTTAAATAAAATCACTTCAAAAAATAGAAATTGAAGAAAACTTCCTCAACATGATAAAGGGCATGTGTGAAAAACCAACAGCTCTTAATATACTCAATGATGAGAGACTGAAAGCTTTCCCTCTAAGATCTGGAACAAGACAAGAATGCCCACTGTCACCACTGTTATTCAACTCTGTGCTAGAAGTTCTAGTTAGAGCAATTAGGCAAGATAAAGAAATAAAAGGCATTTAAATCAGAAGAGAAGAAATAAAACTTTCACCACTTGCAGACAACATGATCCTATACTTAGAAAGTCACAAAAAAACAATGACAAAGCTACTTAGAGCTAAAGCACGAGTTGAGCAAAGTGGCGGGATACAAGATCAACATGTAAAAACCAGTATTGTTTCTACACACTAGTAACGAGCTATGAGATGCAATAAAAAAATTCAATTTACAATAGCAACTAAATGAATCAAATATCTTGGAATAAATTTTACCAAGAATGTAAAGAACCCATAAACAGAACAACATAAAATGTTGCTAAAAGAAATCAAAGAAGACCTAAATAAATTGAAAGATACTGTGTTCATGGATAGCAAGGCTAAATGTGAAGATGTCAATTCTACCCAAATTGATCTACAGTTTCAATGCAATACTAATAAAAATTCCAGCAGTCTAATTTGCAGAAATGGAAGAGCTAAGTATGAAATTTATTTGAAAGGGTAAGGGGTCTTGAATAGCTAAAAAAATACTGAAAAAGAAGAAAGATGTGGGAGGAGTGATGCTTCCTGACTTTAAAACATACTATACAGTGGTCAAATGAGCATGGTATTGGCATCAAGATAGACATATTGATCAATGGAATTGAATTGAGATTCAGAAATAAACCCTCAGATCTATGGTCAATGGATTTTTGACAAGGCTCCCACGTCCACTCACCTGGGACAGAACAGTCTCTTCAATAAATGGTGCTGGGAGAATGGGATATCCATAACCAAAAGAATGAAAGAGGTCCAATAACTCAAACTCAACACAAAAATTAACTGAAAATCGATCAGATCTAAATATAAGAGCTAGTACCATAAAACTCCTAGATGAAAACGTAGGAAAGATCTTCAAATTTAGTGAATATGCAGTACTTTCTTAGACCTTACACCTAAAGCACAAGCAATGAAAGAAAAACACAACAAATGGGACCTCCTCAAAATTGAATACTTCTGTGCTTCTAAGGGCTTTGTCAAAAAGGTGATAAGGCAATTGACTAAATGGGAGAAAATATTTGGAAGTTACATATACAAATATGCAAATGTTTGATATCAGAAGTATATAAAGAAATCCTACA
The DNA here is from genome assembly GCA_004026745.1 of Myrmecophaga tridactyla. Lineage (NCBI taxonomy): Eukaryota > Metazoa > Chordata > Mammalia > Pilosa > Myrmecophagidae > Myrmecophaga > Myrmecophaga tridactyla. Next base: position 87,983 of record PVIY010002031.1, read on the forward strand.
ACTCAGCAAAAAGATAAGCAACCTAATTAAAAAATGGGCAAAAGATATCAATACACATTTTTCCAAGGAGGAAACATAAATGGCTAAAAAAGCACATGAAAAGCTCTCATCTTCATTAGCTATCAGGGAAATGCAAATCAAAACCACAATGAATTGATATTTCCCCCCTACTAGAATGGCTATCATTTAACAAACAGGAAACTACAAGTGTTGGAGAGGACGTGGGGAAACAGAAACACTTATGCTTTGCTGGTGGGAATGTAAAATGGTACAGTCACTGTGGAAGGTGGTTTGGCAGTTCCTCAGAAAACTAAGTATAGATTTGCCTTATGATCCAGCAACCATGCTACTAGGGATATAGCCAGAAGATTTAAAAGCAGGGACGTGAACAGACGTTTGCACACTGATGTTCATAGTGTCATTATTTACAATTGCCAAAAGATGGAAACAACCCAGTGCCCATCAACCAAGGAATTTGTAAACAAAATGTGGTATATATCTACAATAGAATATTAGCAGTAAGAAGGAAGGACGTCCTGAAGCACAAGGCAACATGGATGGAACTTGAGGACATTATGTTGAGCGAAAAAAGTCAGACACAAAAAGACAAATATCATGTGGTCTCACCGATAACTAGTTATCATATGTATGCTCATAGGGAATGAGGCTAGAGAATGGGGAGTGGTTGCTTAATATGTGCAGAATTTGTAACTAGGTTCAATTTAAATGTTTGGAAATAGAAATGATGATAGCACATTACTGTGAGTATAATTAATAGTGCCAAATTGTGTGTGAATGTGGTTGAAAGGGGAAGTTTGGGTCATGCACTCGAAAGCATGTCACTAGAAGGAGAGGTAAAGGTTTAACATTGGACTGTTTAACAGTGAATGGTGTGGTAGATGCTGACTGTGATGAACTGTACAATTACAAAAACTTCTTTCATGAACTAGAACAAATGTCCTAAAGTATTACAAGGAGTTAATAATAGAGTGGTATACGGGAAAAATGTACTTATTGCAAATTACCAACTATAGTTAGTAACATTTCAATACTCTTTCATGAACTGTATCAAATGTAGCACATGAATGCTAGCGGTCAATAATTGGGGGGCGGTTAAGAGATATGGGATGTTTTGGGCTTTCTTTTCTCTCCTTTTTTTGAAGTAATAAAAATGTTCTAATATTGATTATGGTGATGAATGCACAACTATGTGATGACACTGAGCCACTGATTGTATACTTTGGATGAACTGTATGGTGTGTGAATATATCTCAATAAAATTCCATTACAAAAATAACTATTTAAAAGCTGCTTATAAATCTGAGCCTTGTAATGACGTGTATTCGAGTTGTTTTTGTTTTTATAGATTTGTTATTAAAATAAGCTTAAAAGTATACTACTCAGCTTCCAGATTAACAAAAAAACTGGTTTGGATTAAAAACAAAAAAACCCATGTTTCGATAAATTCCATTATTTAATCCAACCCATTGTGTGGTATTTGTTATAGCAGCTGGAAAACGAAAATAGTGTTAATCAGCTGCCAGAATTGGAGGCACTGCAAATCAGTAAAAAAAGACTGTGGATCCTGTCCTGAAGGGGGCATGGTCTTGGGTGAATTAAACAGACACTCCCAAAAGGAACAAGGACTTGAGCTAAGATCAAGCTATAAGTTATTGTGGGAATGTACCACTCAGATCAGAGGGTACCATGCCAGGTGATGTAGCAGCAGTGGAGTACTTTAGACAATTTTAAAGCCCTTTCCTTGGAGTGGGGTGGCAAGATCTGAAAGGAAGCTTGCTAAATTCAAGGGGGCCAGATCAGGGGCTGATGAATTGATTGCCTGGTTGGCAAACAGCAGTGATGAGGGGATTTGGCAGATTTGGGGACTCTCTCTTGGCACTGAGCACTGAGGTGTAACTATATACTGGAACTACAGAACGCCCAGCATGAGGGGTGACTAGGAATGGGGCACTGCCCAGAGAGGTGAGTCACAGTGGGGGAGGGAAAGCGGCTGCATGCAGGGGGCAAATGCACTGGGACGTAGTCTTATCCTACTGGTGCTGACCTCTTCCTATAAGCTTCACTGCAGACCGGGAAGAAAAGGCACAGAAGTTGGTGGCATGAGGGTGATAACCAGCAGGGAGTGACCATCACCGCCTCCCACTTCTGCCCCTTCCGTCACACCCCCGCCGCCCACCTTACTCTTTCCCCCCGGGGTAAGACTGACCCTCTGGCATGCAGCCTTCTGATTTCAGGCAAATTTACAAAAACAATCTCTAGTTTTCTAGCAACAACTATGGGACTTTTTGAAGCAATCCAGTATTGGGAGGAGATAACGTATCATATCAGAGATTTTGAGTCCCTTCCCTCAGGGTCAGAGGAAATTGGCTTAACATGAACACTCTTGAGGCAGGTAGGAGGGGTGCAAAGGCCCAGGCAGCTTCAGCAGAAAGCTTGAATGCCACACTTACGAGTTTCTGCAGTGCTCTTGTCTGGGGATGTGCATCCCTTCCCTAACCGCTCCTATCAGGGACCAGGGAGGACCGTGAACTCTCTGAGCTCTTGCTGAGTGGGGCTGGAGTGAGCTCCACTCAGCTCCTTCTATGGATGGACACTGGCATTTGGTGCAAATTCTGATGACCTTATAGGGACCAGGACTGAATCTGTGCCCTCTTGCCTTTGACTCCCCTACCCCCACTGCTTTTTCCTTCAATCCCAGCTCCTTCAAACAAGTGGGTGTAAGTGGGAGTCCTTTCATTATACCCTAGGGAGACTTTTGCATCACACGTGGTGGGTTGGCCGACTCTTCCCTTTATCCAATCCTGCCTGCCTCTATGTACTTGAATTGATTGACATTTCTGGCCCATGGTTTAAGGACACAGGAGAATATGCTTACTATTTAACGTCTAGACAGGGTTTGCATCCCTTACACTTTTCTCTGTTCTAGAGAGGTACAGACATTGTCAAATATATAAGCACATAGCAGCAGAGAAAGCCCAGTGCAAACTTATGTTTAAGAAGCATCAATTATAAAAAACAAAGTACTGCCTTTGCAGAGAGCAATGTACTGGCTCAGATGATAATTAATACTAGCTTTTTCTGATCATCCCTGTCACTCTGTATGATCGACTTCTCTCTTATTCCAAAGTTTTGTCATACTTTATATAATTTTTGACTTTCGACCACTTTTGTTGGCATTTTGACTCTCTTTTTCTGTTTCTTGCTCTGTTTGAACTATTGTTCCTTTTTATGTAAAATTACAGTGTAAGCCGGAAGTCCAGATAATGTTAAGCTAGAAAGCCCCTGTTAATATGCATTCTCACTACTAAAAGGAAATGAGCACATTTGTATGATAAAGGAAAATGTATTATCTTGCAAGATAGTGGTCATTAAGGTTAGGCAATGTGAAATTTCAATGACATTCTCCCAAGTGCGGCATTGCATTTGGGAACTATATATCCCCTGGGTTAGAGGCTGGTGTTAAGTAGACATAGAACTGGAAGCTGATAAAGGAATTAATAATACTGCCATTGGTTTTACAAATTTCAATTAAAGAATTTAATATGATGGTTAAATTATAAATTACATTTAGTGAAGCAACAAGACAGGGTTTCCTTAATTTAATATTCTTGCTTAAGGCCATGTGCTCATAGAGGCAGCATCAGGGGCACTCAAATTCAAACTAAATTCCTATGTTTATGAATCCTGGTTAAACAAGAAAGACTATGCATTAGACTGGAGAGTGGAATAAGGTAATATGGTTTTTCAGGTTCCAGAATTTAATATGATCCTATCGCATCTGTAATATTTAACAGATCTCAGAATGAATCAAACATTTGGAAAAACTGCTGTAATTTTTCTTTCATTAGCTTGACAGCTGCAAATGAAGTAACAATGTCACTTCGCTAAGTTTCCAAGGCAATAAAAATGAGCACTTAAGGAAAATGAGCATTAAGACATAAATGTGTATACCTAATGTTAGCAAATTATAAAAGCTTAAAAAATCAGTTATGCAGAGTTTATAGGGAAAATTCTGTATTTTCCACCAGGTGAAGAGGGCTTATCTTGTTCAGACACGATGATTAGCATGGTCTACCTAGTTCTTCACAGTTTTCATTTGAAGTCTGTTAAAGGAACATCTAACTCCAAGTTAGTTTGCATATATATTTTTAACTTTTCTCCAAGTTTATTTAGTTTTATTTTGTTTGGTGTTTTGAGTTGTCTTCAGTGAAGTCAGACACATGGAAAGGTAAAGGCCTTTGAGTCAAGGGTTCCATGCCTTCTCTTACTTGAGAAGCAGATCATGTCTTGGTGATACAAATCTGGCTAATATGGATGAGAATCTTATGGAGAAGAAGTGAAAGAGGGCACAGCGAATGAATGGACACCAAAGATGGTGCTGAGGAAAATGCAAAAGAAAAGAAAATCAGGTTAGAATCTAGCAGAGCTTTAGCAAAGAGATACCAGAATCTGCTGATACCTGAGGACTATGAAATGATGAGAACTTGTTAGGGCTTGAGTCAGCAGAAGCAGTAACTCATCACAACCTGACAACCACACATCTCTACCTAAAATTCTCCATTGGATGTCATTGCTCTTGGGATCAAGTTTCTTTGAGTCATTTTGTGGTTTTGTGGCTTTGGTTACTTTCTATATCCTGGCTCCTTGTCCCTTCTGCTCAAGCCACATTAGCCTTCTTTAAATTCCCACCAAGCATCTTTCTGCTTCAGGAACTCGGCACATATGATCACCTGCTCCCGAACTGCTGCCCAACTCCACGCAGCTCTTCCCCTAGCCTGTTCCTGCTCATTTTCCAGTTCTCACTTCTGCAGGGAAGCCTTTCCTTTCCCACTGGCTAGGTTGGGGCTCTTTGTTTTAAGATCCCCACACCCTCTGGCACTCATGGCAATTGCAGTTACTTATTAGCTAATTTGTATAATTATTTCTTTAATGTCTGTCCCCTTTTACTGATATTTCCATGAGAGGAGGGACCATTGTCTGTCTTGTTTATGAATATATTCCATGGCACATAAGAAAAAAAGAGTAAACTACAGGAATGAATTAACAAGGCAGAAGCTTAGCCATCAGAGCTGGTGACAAAGGTTACAACTCCACCAGCAGCAAGAGGCACTGACTCCTATCTAGGGTGTTGGATTGATGATGGGCATTGGGGCTGAAGACCAGATTTGCTCGAGACCTGGGATTAGATTGATCTGGCAGGTGAAGCATGAAGTAATAATGCTGTGGAAGGTGAAGTTTCAGGGGCCAGAGATGACAAAGCCTGAAAAAGGGTACCTCCTAGTAGTAGGAGTCAGCATATTGTGGGTGATTATATATACCAGCATCATTCTAAGTACTGTATTTACATGATTTCAATTATCTCTGAAAACAACCCCATGAGGTAGACTGTATTAGCCTTATGTTATAGGTGAAGAAACTAGGAAATTGTGAAGTTAAGAAATGATAGAGCCTTGATTTGGCCTCAGGCAAGCATGAAGGACAGATGGCACTTTGTGTATAGTTGTTTAGTTCACAAAAATATGTATTAAGAACTCATATGGGTCAAAACATTTCAAAGGCTACTATGCACTGAGATTGAGCCTATTTCAAACCTAATTGGCATATAGGTATAGACTTTCTGTTTTTAAGTTTGTTTTTGACAATTCTGTCAATCAGTCTACATGTTTCATAACCCCCCCGGGGCAATGTGGTGTGATGTTGTCATCATATTCATAAGTTTGGTTTTATATATGCCTCATTAAAACCTACAAATACTTAAGACATTGCAGTGCTGCCTCCTTCCTCTATTACAGGTTTCTTTCCTTCTACTTCCAAAGTAGGTCATCCAGTAGTAGTCCAGGCTCAGAAAAAGAGAATGCAGAGGAATCAAAAGCTGGAAGGAATTTTAATGGAGAAAGAGATCATTAGTTCTCCCTTTAGAGAGGACCGCATTTCTGAAAGATGAAATCTATTCTTGGAATTCCCAAGGAGAAGAGACTCCATTGAGTCTCTTAGCATAGAGCATGGGATTATGGAGACAGGGCAGGGTAAGTGGTCAGAAAGTTCAACCTTGGTTTTTCCACTCTGATGCTATCACCCCAATGCTCTGAGCCTCCGTTTCCTGGTCTGCAAAACAGGGAGAAGAGCAGCTCACCAGCTCTCAGGATTGTTAGGAGACAAACATGAGAAAATGAAGGTGTTTCTTTATTTAGGACAATTCCATTAAAAATGTTCGACCCGGAGGGAGCATCCTTTCTTTCATTTTTGGACATCTTTATAACTGTGTTCCAGGAGCCTTTAGATTTGCTTTTCAGTCTTTTTTCTCTTTTTAAATCTCAAACATCTCCACTGTTCTTTTGGATCTTTTTTTCCATTTCTCGCTTGCCTCATAGCAGGCAGAGGCTAAAATTGCAAAAGCATCTGTACCCTCTGGTGTACACACCAGGATAGCTACGTTGAGAGAAATGCTGTTTATAGGAACTTTAAAGTACTTTATTTTCTACAGTGATTGACTGGGTTCATGGGCTAATTTTCATGGTTTTGGTCATGACAGCAATTTTTGCAGCTCAGTTTTCCTTCTCTAGATCTATTTCTCAAGACTCTCCCTTTTGGGTGTTAATCTAATCTTGGCAATTTCTCCCTCTTACGGTCATCTCAAATTCTGATAGTATTCTCCCTAAACAGACTTTCCTCTCAAAATACTGTGAGGTTTGCCCTATAAAAAAAAGTATTCATTATTCAAATCACGAGTCCAACTAGTGTGGTCATTGATCGCAAGTAATGGCTGCTGAAAACTCTGCCCAGCATGTTATAGGAATGCCAATACATTGATGTGACTGATTGATGGTGGTAACAATAATGATGATGATGATAATAATACAATCAGGGACAATATAAGGAGGACACCTACTACGTGCTGGGTACTGGGTTGAGTTCTTATGTACACTGTAATAGTTGTCCTTACAATCCTGGCATGTGGACATTATTATCTACACTTTGCAGAGGGGAAATGTGAGGTTTCATATTATCTCAGAAAAACTATCCAAGCAGTTTGGGTCTAGGGACTCAAGTGCTTATGCTTTAACCTTTGTTCTTGATGGCCTCCTAGGGATTTTACAGCCCATTAAGAGCTGAAAGAGCTGGTTTTGGAACTTGTATATTGGATTAGGGCATCAGGACTCTGTAGACCCTTCTTCTGAATATCTGCAAAATCTGCTTCTTTGCCCTTTACAGTAGCTGTTATATCCATCTGCTCACCGTAAATTTCTTAATCACCTCTGGTGATGAGATCCTGACTCCTTCAGTATTTTGTCCCTACCACCCGTGAGGAATGCATATTGTTTCAGCATCTGCTCACGCCATTCTTCCTGGTAAATTCAGAGGCAGAGAATTCACTGGAGGGTTTTTAGCGATGTCTACCTTTTCTGGGTATGAGGAAAGTTTGCCATCTGTCATTGGTCATGGAATGTCCTTCATTGACCTTTTACTTTGAATTTTCTGGACTGTGCTCCCAACCTTATCCACCCCATTTACCATAGTAGTTTTTGGCCTCTATTTTCATAGATGGCTAAGAAAGTGTAAATCCTCCAGGAAGGACTAAAGCTTTGCTTTTCAGCAAGGTGAAGACTTTATTCTACCATAACATGGCTTTGGTTTTCTAATGGAATATTTTATTATTTGTGCTTATTGTAATATTAATTTCTTTGAATTTATGTATAAAGGGCACAGCTTTCTGAATTCTAGTTTACAAAAGTATAGGTATGGGCATTGCAACGGTGGCTCAGTGTTAGAATTCTCACCTGCCATGCTGGAGACCTGGGTTCAATTCCCAGTGCCTGTGCATGCAGAAAAAAACAAAACAAAACAAGTGTGGGTAAGAGGGGGTGCAAGCGTTGTCCAGTGGTAGAATTCTCACCTGCATGCAGGAGATCCAGGTTCAATTCCCAGCCCATGTACTTCACAAACAAACAAACAAAATTTAACAAATGGTGCTGCAATAACGGGATACTCACATGGAAAGAGAATGAAATGAGACCATGCCATACAGCATACAAAAAAAAAAGTGTAGGTGAGAAATAGCTCTCTCTGGTCACTCCCTCCACCTTCCTGGAGCCTCAGCATTTTTTGATGAATAGATAAATTAGAAACATGTAATCGTGCCTTGAGACAAGGGGTTGGCTTTTTATGATGGTTTACTTTAACTTTGAGGAATGGAATTTAGATGACTTACTCTGCCTTATAATCTGCTTTTCAAATGCACACTTGCCCTCTTAGAAAAGCTGCCAAGATGATTCTTGCTTACTTTCATGTGCACCCTCTAAGATGCATGAATTTGATTAATAGGGCCTTGTTCCTTTGGCTACAGAAAAGCAAATCCAGACATGGTCAATATATGAAATCTTAGATTTCCAGACACACGCTGATGGAAGAGTTTCATGAATATTAAAAATCAGTGCAATTAATGTGCAAAATGTGGCCCTTGATTATCTGCTTTTAATCTCATCAGAGTTTTCAGAAGAGTGATGTTTTCCTCATTCAATAGCTAGGACCACTATATCCACTTTCTCTCTCCAGTGAAGCATCTGTTGCTCTTTTCTTCATTTTCAATTCTATGAATTCCTTCCTCCATATTATTTTAAGATATGAGTGTCCATTCAGAAGTGCTGAATTTCTCCCATACACCTGACTTCCCGAGCAAGCTACCAGTTTGTGATTTTTTACCAGGCTTGAGCCATCTTCCCTACCCTGGTTTTTGTAACACACATTTTTTTCCCTCCCTGATTTTAATGTTCTCACTAAAGGTCTTAGAAATGGTGGGTTTTGAATATTATTTGTCCAAGTACCATCAGGATTTCAGTAGAGAAGGGGCTGAAAGAAATAGAAAAACATGGCCCCGTGTTTCTATTCATCTTCAGCCAGCCTTGTCACACTGTCCTTTCAAGGGTGGTTTCATAATTAAGATGGGCGACAGAGAGGCAGGCAGAAGTACTGGCTGTCCAGACCAGTCACCTTAATGCTTTTATACTGTTAATAAGACATAAAAGAGGCTAATAACAGCATTTTCATACTGCATTAATGAAACACAATTTCTGAAGGCGATATGAATGTTACCTAATTATTAGCTTTTAAAATGTCCTCAGACCTGTGTTTGAATGGAATTCAATGCACTGAAAAGGGATTCCAGAGGCAGAGACCCAAAACGGCTCAACATTTTGCAGACAGTGTGAGACAAATTGCCCATGTGGCTCAAGATCCCCTATTCGTTAAATACAGATGAAGCATAAACGTTTTCACTTGTTTTCGTCCAAGTAGAACAATACCTCAGACTCCTGAGTTACCATTTCCTCCCATCCATGCATTAAAAAAAGAAAAAAAAAAAAAAGACAAACAAAAGCTGGCCCCTTTCTACAGTTTGAGGAATTCATATTTCCTGACACTCTCTCAGGGTACAGCAGGTCATAAAGTCTGAAAAAGAGCCGGCTTATAGTACAAAATATGGAAGAGGTTTGCTAGAGCCTAGGGCTGCTAATGGGTCCCAGTGACCTCCAAGCTCTTGATCAAAAAGGTTTAAAAATAAATTTTCTAGCTAATTTGCCTTTCTTCCCTCCTTCCCTCCTTTCTAGCATCCCACTCTGGCTGCCTTTTTTTCCTTGGTTAATTTAGTTTCTCTTCCTTCCTCTAGTCCCATTTTCTTTTTTGTGGACCTCAGCTAATGAAAGGCAAGTTAATCATATTCCTCAAGTTACGGTTCACCAGCATTATTGATCCATGAAACTTCTCGTTTTATTTTATTTTACTTTCTTTCTCCTCCATTGCCCATTCTCATGCTCATTTCTCCACCTTCCATAAGAATTCTCTCTAAAGCATTTAAGGCACATGTACTTAGATAGGCATTAGTGAAAAGCATAGCTTTATCTGGCAAATATCTCTTTTTTAATGTATATAAATGGTATTCTGTTTTAGAATTCATTTTGTTTCACCTATTTACTCAACACTGTTTTTAAAAGATCTAATAACGTTGCAGTGTGTAAATCTATAGCTTCTTCTCTCAAAATGTTCCTTCATCTTCTCTCAAAAAACTTTACTGCATTTTACTTACTCATTACTCTAAGTGATGTATCTAGGCGGCTTCTAACTTTTTTTTTTATCATGAATATTTTAATTAGCATACTTGTACATGTCTCCTTAGGTTTCTAGATAGTTTCTCCACCGAGGAGTGAGATGGTGCAATGAACTTTGTTGTAAGGCTATGGAGAGAGATGAACCAACCCAGTAATACCAAGACCTTAGTTAGCCCTCAGAGTATAGATTCCAAATACCATTTCTCTCAAAAGGAAACCAGTAATCCTTGAGAAGTGGCTGTTTTCCAGTCTGGAGCAGAAACATAAAGCATGAGCCTAGACATCTTGTCAAACCTGACAATAAGGAAGCTATCAAAGAATATCACTATCAAGTCTAAAGGGCTCAAGAGCCAATTTGATAAGATCCCCACTAACCAAATATGGTTCCAGTCAGTAAATGAAGAAGGAGATAATAGAATTAGAATTTCACCATTTTGCAACCCCTGAGGAATTAGTGGATATAGATGTTGATCATCAATGACTCTTAACTTGACAAAAAGAAGGACAAACAGACACTATGTATGTCCTGTGAAAGATTACAACATCATCCATGAAGTATGCTTGCTTGGAGGAAGAATAGACAAATGGAATCAGAAGATGAAAATTTGATCACCTATTTGCAAGCTGTTTGGATATCTGCTCGTCTGATATGGGTGTATATACATCTCACGGGATCTTTTCCATGGAGCTATGTACCATAAACTCATAAATCCTAGACTTGGTTACCACGAACAATCCTAGACAACCAGAGAGCCTGCCAGACTCCCCTACTAGCAAATACAATTTATTATTTATGAGGGGGTCTAGCATTAGCATATTTACAAAGGGCTTTGACTGAGTTTACCATCTTTGTTTTTTTTCCAGGAATCTCCCCTCTCCCCCTCCCAGGATAGAAAGGACTAGGGACCTGCTGCCTATCCATTTACTTTCTCATGTCCTTTGAGATAATAAAACATACAACATACTGAAAGGTCACAGTAATAAAAACAGACAATTGGAATAAAATGAAGTAGCAGAAATTAACCCATCTCTGTAGAAGAATTTTATATGTGCTGGAGATAGTATCTAAATATCAGTGGAGAAAGAATGGATTGTTTAGCAATAGAGTTCAGAAAACAGACTCATTGTGATAGCCAGATTCCAAAATAACCCCAATGATCCCTGCCTCCTTGATTTTATACTCTTATATAGCCCCCTCCCACATTTTATCAGGGTTGGTATGTGTGATTAGTGGCATATGGTAGAAGAGAGAGTAAGTATATCACTTCCAAGGTTAGTTTATAAAAGACAGAGTTTCACACTGGTCTCCCTTTTTTCTCTTCCTCACGATCAGGTTTGACAAGATGTTCTAGGCTTACCTTGTACATTTCTGCTTCAGACGGGAACTCCGCTATTTCTCAAGGATTCCTGGTTTTGGTTTGAGGGAAATGGTATTTAGAATCCACGATGTGTTAAGGTTCTAATTGCTATCAGGTGAGTCTATCTTTCCCCACAATCTTGCCAGCAATGTTTATTGTCAAACACTTTCGTTTTTGCATGGGCAGGCACCAGGAATTGCACCCGGGTCTCTGGCATAGCAGGCGAGAACTCTGCCTGTGAGCCACCATGGCCTGCCCCATTGTCAAACTTTTGAAAACATTTTTGTTTATGAGATAGTATCTTGTGTAATTTTTGTTCCTTTTAATATATGCAAACTTGAACATCATTTCACAGATAAAGGGTCATTTCCTTTCTGTGTATATGGTCTGTTAATTTCATTAGCTTATTTTTAAATATCATTATGGGTCTTTATCTTCTCTCTTTAGAGGCTCCTTATACCAGTGTTTCTCAAAGTGTATTCCAGGGAATCTTGAGGGTCCCTAAGACTCAGAGTGTGTGAAGCCAAAATTATTTTTTATGATAATACCAAGATGTTATTTGACTTTTCACTGTTATTATCTGATGAGGATACAGTAGAATTTTCCAGAGCCTACATGATGTATGATATTGCAACTGATTTAATGCAGAAACTGTTTTTTTACTATATCAGGCATTTAAAAAAACCCTGCAAAAATGTAAAGCAATGGTACTCTCCTCACTAAATTGTTTTTATTTTGAAAATAGTTTTTTTCATAAAAACATATTATTCATGTTAACATGTAATGGGTTTACTGTTATTTGTAAACATGTCAATAAATATTTCAAAATTTTCTCATTTTTAATTTCAAATATGGTAAAGAGTGATAACCATAATCCATATAAACAAAGCTCAGCGGTGATCCTCTGCAATTCTGAGTGCAAAGGTAGTGAGAGACCAAAAACTTTGAGAGCCCCTGCTGTATACATTGGGAATATTGGAAATATTTCTTGTGAGTCACATTGCAAATATTTTCCCCAGTTTATCATTTCATTTTACTTTGCTTTTGCCAGTTTCTGCCATGCAAAAGATGTTGTTCAAGTGTATCAATCTTTTCTTGAGTCCTATATGACATTGGACTTTCTGACAGTAACACTGGACACTAGAGGATAATGAAGAACTATTTTTCATTGCCGAGGACAAGCATTTTGAAACAGTGTCATATATCCTGTTAAGCTATTAGGGTGGGTACAAAGAGATATTTTTAGACCCTCAAGGCCTCAAAAGTTTAGCCTGCAAAGATCCTCCTTGATAGCCTCAGTTCAGGGTTGGGAGGTATCACACCATCACTGTCCCTAATAAATTAATATGAGCAGAGCAATGCATGGGGTGCAGGTGAGTGGAGATGGCCCAGGAGCATGGGCAATGCCTTCCTTTGCATTGCCATGCATCATGAGTTCTGCTTAGAGTTTTTGGTAGTCACAGCATGCATCTTGTTAAATTTATTTTTTCTTTCTAGGATAATTTTTAAAATGAACTATGATTTATTCTTTTTGTGGGTACATAATTTAAGCATGTATGTTTGCGTTCCCTACGTGCAGGATTTTGGTTTTGAACTTTGCATATTTAAACTTCTGGATATCTGGGGAAACCCAGCTAGCCCATTACTAAGACTGAGATGTATTCAGAGGACCAAGTGTCCCACCCACCATGAATGTATATGCATATGGAACTGAGCAGGTATCTGGCTGCTGCAGTGTCCTAGTGACACAGTATATCTCATACTCTCTCTATATTTTTTAACTCCAGAGGCACCTCACCGAGCATTAAAAAAATGGTACAGTAAGCTCACTGCTGAGAAAATATTCGATCGCCTATGCAAACCTGTTTTTCCAAGACCTGATCCCTGCGAGGTTAACCTCATTCTTATGGAAAATAGCAGCTACACAGTAAAGGGTTTCAGCAGTCCCAAGCTGAGTTTGCACCATGTAGCAGCATTGAGGGAAACACAAATGAAAAGTCATCAGCTACTGTAGCAATCAAACATCATTGTGCAAAAGCTTGGGGACAACCTTGAGAACCCAAGTCTATGGAATTTAGGATGCATTCCACAGCTGCGCTTTTGATTCTCATCATTTCTTTCCCCATGGCTCAGAAGAGAACAAACTAATCTGCACACCAGTCTGTCATCTTCATTACCTAGGAGATAAACCAATTCTCAAAGGATTTCTTCCCCTCTAGCCACCAGTCCTCCCCTGCAGTTTAATTTGCATTCGTATTACTCATTTCCTGGTTATTTATATAGTGGCAAAGATTAGGTTTCAGAGTCAAAGATGAATTTGGTACTGGAGTTCATAACTACTTTTCAAAATTAAAATATCTTAAATAAGCCCAAGTAAGGGGAAATTGCTCTGAGGAAGATGCTGGCTTTGACTTAGGTAGATGGGACATTCTTTCTGCATAGTTTCTGATTGTGGACCTTACTTTACAGGCTTGGGTACTGGTAGTCCATTTAGCCAGTAGCATTATTTTCAATTAAAGGTTGTAAAACGATTAAAGGTGATTAATTGTTCCCAGTGCTATCTAAAATGAAATAGGGAGTTTTGAGATCTGGCTGGCTGGTTGGCTGACTGCTACAGGAGAGAATAATTTTGGGTAAAATCAGTCAGCAAGAGCTCATCCTTGATTTTGTATCACCCAACATTTGGGTAGTACAAAATGTTGTACCACCTAAAGATAGATTTGAAACCAACTCTTGATGAATTAAATTACAGCTCTTGATGCATTAAATTACAGTGAGGGTTTACCTTTCATGGTAACAAAGTCTATATACTGAGCATTGTTTTCTGAACTGCAGGTCCACCTAGGGAAGGAGCCAGTAGTTACAGCCTAGTACACTGGATTCCAGGTAAAGACACTGGGCTACTCTTGGAAGTCAAAGAAAGTCCTTCTTCCACTGACAGGGATGTTGTATCCATCCCTGTTATGGAAGCTGCATTCACCTCCACTTGCATTTTGGCTCTCCTCCACTTAACCTTCACTTCTACATCTACTCCACAATTATTTGGTAAATCCTACAGCTTTGCATCAGCAACACCACAATTATGTCCTTCTAGGGTCACATCAATACAGGTAAAAATGTCCTTTGTTAAGTGCTCAGCAAAGATATCTGATTGACCTTGTTCCAACACATGCTACCTGGGGCTGTGTCCATTACCTTAGCCTTTCTTAGCCTTAGTTTCTACATCTATAAATGGGTATCATATTAACAGCTATCTTATCTCATGGGGCTATATGAGATCAAAAGAAATAACTCATGTGCTGTGCTAAGTGTAGGTGGTATAGCCCCGAGGTGCTCCCAATGAGCCTTAGCCCCGGGTACAAATGCCCATGTGTAGTTTGCTCTCAATGAATAGGCCTGATCTGGGTAAACACTAGAATATTGCAGAAATGACAGTTTGTGACTTGTGAGGCTTGGTCATAAAAATGCATCGCATCTTCCATCTTCCTGTCTTGGACAACTTGCTCTGAAGGAAGGCAGAGGGCATTCAAGGAGTCCCCATGGAGTTGCCTGTTCACGATGAAGTAGCGCCTCCTTCCAAACGTCATATCAGTGAGCTGTCTTGGAAATGGATCCTTTTGTCCCATTCAAACCTTGCGATGACTATAGCCTTGATCAGCATCCTGACTGGAACCTCACGAGAGACCCCAGGTGAGAACTACTTAGCTAAGCTGCTCCCAGATTCCTGATCTACAGAAACTGTGAGATAACTTTTTGTTGGTTTAAGCTGCCAAGTTTTGGAGAAACTTGTCATGTGGCAGGAAATAACTAATACAGAATAGAGGTATTCAAAATTCATAGAAAATTGCTATTCTTGCTATCTAACCAGTTGGATCAGATTTTAGTTTCTTTCTGGTCTAGTTTTGATGTAGGAGCAGTGCCAAGATAAGCAGGGACACCTGTTAAACCATCTTAGTTTGCGCCATTTGTTTAAGTGGGTAATAAGTCTTGTCAGTATGTTATGGTGATTTTTATTAATTTCACTTATCTCGTGATACCTCAATCTGGTTCTTGAATACTGGCTGCCCTGTTTATTTCAGACAGATTGGATTGGAAAATAGCTCTGGATCAAAAAAAGTTTTAGGATGAATGTAAAAGAAAGTAGGAGTAGAACATTTAATGTAAAGTGTGGGTGAGCCCTGCACCCCTAATTATATGTTCTCAGCATCTAGTTCCCAAAATTGGTCATGATTATGAAACTGGCATACAGGGAACTGAAATCAATTAAGATAATGAAGAATCCTATTGCTGTATATTACAATTAGTAATCAAACTTCTACAAATTTTGGAAAATTGGCTTAGCTCTGAAATATTACTAGATTGTAATATTCAGAGGAAAGACAAATAATTTTACCCACAAAATAAATAAAAATACCACCTAGCTTTCCTTGGAAGACTAGAGTAGAGGAAACTAATTCTTGGGGTGTCTCCTAGCTATAACTTCACGTTCTCTAAAACTAACACATACAAAAAATACTACAGTAGTGGTACAACCTATACTTAACCATACCCCAAAATAATCAGTGGGCAGGAAAATTAGGTTTGAATCCTAATTCAATTTCTTGAACTTTCTTACATGAAAATAGAATATTTTCACCTTGCAAAGTCCTTAGGTTTAAGTAATGTAATATACGTGATGTCGTGTAGCTCAGTGCATGACCTAGCATGGAAATGGCAAAAATTGAATGTAAATCTGAATGAATAGAGAAGATTGAAATTGCTGAGGGGAACAGCCTTGTGCATGTACTTGCCTGTTGAGAGAAAGATTTTTGGGGGGCACCCTTCTCATGGAATGAGCAAAGTTTGCATGAAGAAAGTTTCTGAGACTCCATTCTGTTGTCTCTGGTTCCATGGTGTTTGGGTTTTACCTCCTTGATAGCACCAATGACCCTGCTTTGTAATAATATCTTTCGGTTCCCACTAGATTCTGAAGCTGTCTAGGAAAAGACTGTCTTATTTAAAAAAAAAAAAAATTCTTAAGACTTGACACATAGTATGTTCTTAATAATTATTTGATGAGGGAATGAATTTCACAGATTTTTTAAATGGTTCTTATTCTTGGGACCGCTGACACTGCTATGAATTTTTCCAGCACAGGGGGCATGGAGTAATTATTAATAAAAAAGAAAAAAAAGAAATGGTTTGTGAAAAAATGTGAATGTTTCTGTAGAAAGACTGCCGTGTTAGTGACCTTGAACTGAGTCTAATGATGTGGGTTTAATTGATGCAGATGAGTAAGCCCTTTACAAAAAGCCTCAAAAGCCTTGTGTTTGCATGATCCGCTATAAGGATGTTTAAACAGATGTGCAGATTTCCTTGAGAAAAGGAGTTGCTCCAAGAATTAACCTACACTCTGTAATCCATTTGCATAAACATGGCTGTATCAGTTAATGTATATGTGATTCTTTGGGCTTAGTATATTGCAAAAGAGAAGGTACTTGAACACATCAGGTTGAGCGAAATAAGCCAGACACAAAAGGACAAATATTCCATGATCTCAGTGATACGAAATAACTAGAATAAGCAAATTTAGAGTAAAAAACTAGGATACAGGTTACCAGGAGCCAGGCTGGGAGTAAGGAATGGTGTTCCCTAACTGGTGCAGAGATTCTGTCTGGGGTGATGGAAAAGTGTTGGTAATGGATAGTGGTGATGGCAGCCCAGCATTGTGAATATAATGAACACCACTGGATTATTTATCTGATTGAGGTTAAAAGGGGAAATTTTAGGTGGCACATATGTTGCTAGAACAAAAGTTTAAAGAACAAGCAAAAGCCAACCATAGGACTATATAATATGTGAACACTAGTAGAAACTATAGACTAGAATATTCTCTCATCAATTGTTGCAAAGGTACCACACTAATGCAAAATGTTAAAAGTGGGTCAAGTATATGGGAACTTATATTTTGTGCATGATATTTCTGTAAATATACAACTTCTCTAATAAAAAAAAACAAAGTTAAAAAAAAAGAGAAGGTCCTGGACACAGTGATATATATTAATAACAGAAAAAGGGAATCTGACCAAGGGAAATAAGCCTCTCTGCAACCTGCATAACTCAGAGCTTGGCAACAAAATATGGACTGTCTTAACTGCTTATATAGAAAATCAGAAAGTGCTAGGTAATCATTTCATTCATTTGAAAAAGTGAATCCTAACAGTATCAGAACTTTTCCTTTGCACTAGTAACTGAAGGGGGCCAAGGTTAAAATGTTAATAATACGCTATATCCTTAGTGAATAACAAAGTGGCATTGTTTTCAGCATTATTTACTGAAGAAGTGGACCTGGTAATATAGAAGTCAGCAAACTGAAGGAAACTGGGAAAGAGAATTCTGCTGTGTTAGTTCCTTCCCCAAATGTATTGTTTTTTAAAAGAACACTAGTTCTTCAAAAACACTCTCCATAAATTGTCTCCCAGGTCCAAAGAAAACAAATATTTAATACCAAGCATCCTTTGAGAGAGAAGCAATGCAACTTTTTTTTTTTTAAGTTAAAAATAATCACTACAAAAGTAACACAAGCTCATGGGGTAGGTGGATGGCAAATCCAACAAACTCACAAAGGAGAGACTGCTAAGGACATCTTTAGAAGATTTCAATTTCTTTCTAATTGCCAAATTCTACTTTAGAATAGAAAACAGTTGGAGAGGGCCTCGCCAAGTTATTTATAGTCCACACACAAACCCAAAGAGTTCCTTTAATAGTACAGGTGGTGGAGGCAGTCTGCCTGGACACAAATCCTTGCCCCTCTGCTTGCTGTTGAACTTCAAGTAAGTCAAAAGATACTTAACCTTTCTGTAACTAAGTCCCCTTATTAGTAACACCTGGAAAATAATGTTAATTTTATAGATTGCTGTAAGGCTTAAATGAAATAGTACATGCACAGGCTTTTTTTTTTTTTTTAAACAATGTACTATGGACCTAATTTTGTGAGAGTACAGATTCTTTTTTTAACAATCGCATAAAACTTAATTTTATGACATAACAGTTAACTAGTGATTTTAAAAATATAATTTAGAGTGGATAATTCTTCAGCATGACACGAAGCCCGAAATCTTTAAATAAAGAAATAATTGATGAAAATGAACATCTATGAACAAGAAAAAAAAAAACTTCACCATCAATAGCAGAAGAAAAATAGCAAACTAGGGAGAATACTGCAATCATAGAAAAAGACCTAAAATCTTTCAAGTATAAAGAACTTCTCCAGGTAAGTGAACTTAAACAACAGAAAAATGAGCAAAGGCTAAGTACTTCTTAAGAAAAGAACCACTCTCAAACTGCCAATTTGCAAATAAGAACCACCAGATACTATCCTTTTCTTATAAAACTGGCAAAGATTAGAAAGATATTAACACATACGATTCATGAGTGTGCAGGAAAATGGGAATATTAACGTATTTTTTGTGTGATGATGGTAAATTAGGATAATCGCGTTGGCAGTCTGGCAGCCCCGGAAGGAACCAGACAACAGAAACGTCTGCTGTCACTCACCAACCCTTCCATGGCCTCGGGCAGCGCTCACGAGAAAGGTGTGGCAGGTGGGATTCCAGGATGGGTCCTGCTGGGAAGCGCAGGAGTGCGACACTCTCCTGAGCACGCCTAGAAACTCCTCTCCTCCTAAATCCTTATACTACTGGTGGACAGAAGGCAACGGTTCTGCTCTCAGGACCCACGCTTCTGGTGGAAAACCAGATGGTCTTCACCTGGGGACCGTCAGGGCACTTGCTCCTCCCAGGACCAGAATTTGGCTGCGGTAGAGCAGTGGAGGGGGGGGTAGGAACGCTGAGACAGCCCCACCCCTGAGGTCCAGGTGTACTTGGCCTACCTGGGCTGAGGCTGGGCTAAGAGAAACATGCTATTCCCCACCAGGAGGCCAGCACCGAGTAATCAGCACCAACTGACTATGGCCAGGCAGGGGCCAGAGAGAGGAGAGAGATGCAATCTGTGGTGCAGACAGGCGGGGACCCCAAAAAGGCTGAGGGTGGGGCTGGAGCACTGAGCCACCAGGGCACTGCCACAGGAATTCCAGTTTGTGGAGCCTTGAGGAGAATCTAACAACAAAAACCTGAAACTCTACTCAACTGACCAGAATCATCTGATCCCTTCGCTCCCTGCAGAGCAAGGCAGCTGAAAAAAGAAACCATGAACTTGAAGACAGGCAATAGAAATGATCCAAACTGAAATACGAGAAACCAGAGTAAAGAAAAAAAATAATAATAAAGGACAAGGGGCTCTTCCTGAATATTGGCTTGGGATTTAAGAATTTAAGATGCCGATGTAAAGTTTAGGTCATTCTTGAGAAATAGTTCTATTCTGGCATTGTTTCCTTATTTTTTGGTGCTGTTAACACATTAAAGGGTAGCATTAGATGAATGCCCAGTGTATGGCGTTCCTAACACGTTATGTGGGGAAGTGTGGGTTTCCAATATGAGAGAGACATTAGAGGTTCCTTAAAAGCAAAGCAGAAGCCAGCAGAAGTGAATTGTGCATTTGGGAGAGCTCACTTTTACCTCTAATATCCTGCTGGGACTGAAGCCTACAGTGCTGAAAAGCTGGTTTTTCTCCAAATATGACTCTACTTATATTTCTCTCCTTGATTTCTATTCTTCAAAAAAAATCTACTTTACATAAAGGATATGCTTACAGTCTTTTATATAGTAATTTTTCTTTATTAGACCATTTGTTCCAGAATCTACGGCCATTTCTCCTGTAGTTTTCCTTAAATTCTTGGCAAGAGGCAAGAAATCACTCATTTTGTGAGTGATGAAACTAATATAAAATTATTTTATATTGAAGAGAGTCAGGGATGAAAAAAATCCCCTAATGCGTTGTCTTTGACTAAACTATGAGGCTATTCAATTTTATCTTAGAGACTTGTCATTTTACCCTGGGTCAATGATTACTTGCTGTAAACAGTAAGTCTATATTTGCCCAAGGAAAAGATCTGATCTGAATACCAGATGCTCAATGGTATATGTAGAGATATTGGTCTCCTCTTTAAGGCTGATATTTCCATATTAAGACGAAACACCTGCCAATTCAAAACTGCAGCCCTTGAGCAAAGGACCTGGGCATTATAAAAAAGCATATACTCCTGGCACGTTCCAGCTGTCAGCACCACCATTCACCCTTCTTCCTGCATTTTATTATAGATATTTTGACCAGAATTTATTAACGTGGAAGCAGGAGGGGAATTCACCTGTTCCCTGTCACAAAACACCATGTTGATTGAGAAGACAAAGGGAAATCAGAGCTGAAGCTTGTTCTCTGGAGAATATGATCTTGTCTGGAGAGGATGAAAGCTTGTCATCCCCACAAGCAATCTGATTTAGTGGCTAAGCTTACAGAGCTGGACAGACCTGGGTTTGACTCCTGGCTTCCCTGTCTACCAGCAATATGGCCTTGCACAAGTTAGTTGGTGGCAATGAGCATTGGTTTCTCATATTTGAAACGGGGGCAAGAATATAAATCTCATTGAGCTGTTGTGAGGATTAAATGAGATGTGTGTATGTCTTTGGGCACAATCCTTGGACCAAGTACTTATTTGGCATTGAGGTAAGGAATTGAGTTGGAGTCGTGACCTAAAGATTTGACATATCCACCACATTTTGAAAGGGGTTTCATACGCAACTGCAGTGGACAAAATGAGAGGCAGCATGGCCAGGGAGCCTGGTGGCAGGAAGTGGGTGGTTGTGTAGTTGTCCAGTAGCCACAGAGAAGTCTGGTAGGAGAAAGCAAAGCCCAGACGAAGGACACATTCAGTAAGATCAGAGGAAACATCTGGATATCATGATGAGAATAAGGCAGTGCGTTCCAGCTGTGGTGGCAAAGAGCATAAATGGAGCTGTCCTAGGGGCTTGAGCATAGGGGCTAGACATAACTGTTGTGTCCAAATAATGGCCTAATCTGTTTCTACAACTGGGGATTGAGGTAGGGTCTAGGCTGGGCCAGCATTCTTTAAGTCCCTGATAAAGGGCACAGGACAGGGATGAGATGGCCTGAGGGATTTAAGTGGCTTTCTCAGGGTGGCGGCTAAGACAGATTGTGCAGGAGAACAGGCCCTGCACACCCAATCTCTGACCAATATTGTGTTTTTCATCCAGAAACGGGTAATTTTCACCCTTCCTATTTTACTGTCATTGCTGAAATTGTATTCCCCATCTGATATGGATACCTACTGATGAGGACAAACAGGTCGGTTATAATGGGAGGGTTCTGCATAATTTTTCAACCAAATTCCCCATTTGAAATGCTGTCTCTTATTAGGTCTGTTACTCTGCTCCTTGGAAATTTCCCCATACAAACAGAGCTTTCTCTGGTTCTGGGAGGGTGTGGGGAGAACTCACATTTTACACTCGCCCTTTACGGCGGAGAAGCAAGGCTTTGTCTGTTTCTTCTCAGTGCTGTTTGCTCAGGATTCCCGGGGTGAAGTGTATCACTGGACCGCTGCTGCTGTGTAGGCTTGGGAGCCCCCAGTGGCCTCCCTTCTTCTCTGCAAATTCTAATGGCTAGAGGACAATTCAAGCAGATTGCTTGCCAGAATTTAAGCCCTTGTTTCTGACTCCACACAGAGTGATCTGCATCACAGATTTTAAATATGGCTGTTCCCCAGATAGACACAATTACAATTCAGAGCACATATAGATATCACGTTAGCCAAGAGAAAGATGCTTTTTTGGAAAGATACAAAGCAGATAAATCATGTATGTATCTTACGGTTGCAATAATAGTTATACTAATGTTTTTGTCAAATCTCAAAGGAGAACAAATAGCTTGACTAATGGTGTGTAACAAGGAATCTCCCAATGTGAAATATAATAGGACTTGTTAGTTTGTAATAGAAGGTGCTTGGGGAAAAATGGATGTTGAGTTATCTCAGGTAAGCCGATCTATTTTTTAAATAACTGGAGACTAGCAGATGTTTTGAATAGAACACACTTTAAAACCAATAACCTATAAAGTTTTACTTTATGGTTGTAAAATCATAGCAATGACAAAACATTTTGCTATCTTTATAACCATCAATTGTACTAGATCAATTGTGTGTGTGTTGTGTAAGTGAGTTATGTATATGTATGCGCTGTGTGTGTGTGAGTGGGGGTGTATGCACAATGTGTCTGAGCATATGTTTGAAAAAGGGTTTACTGTTCACCTAATTGTAAATTAAATTGAGTCAAATTATGAAACTTTATTTCCAGACTCTGGGTATCTCAAAATCAACATTTTAAATTTTGAAAACATAAAATTTAGAGATACTATAAAACCAGTATATATATTCACTTGATCTTGTATAATGGCATGAGTGATTTACTTTTTTCTGAGTTTTACTTTTTTCTCATTTTAAAATGAGAAAAATTTTGCCCTTACTTCCATGCTAGGGATGGTCTTGATGATTATTAAGTTGGACCCACAAGAGAGTATCTCCAATGCTGTTGTTAATAGAGTCAGGAAAAGATGCTGTGGGGCGTCCACCTTTTTGTTTGTTTTGGTAGTCACTGATCAGTACATAGCTGAGGGATTATAGCTGGTTCTCACTTGGATTGGCCCTTCCTGGTCACTCAGTTCACTAAGAACTTGAGTTTAGGAATGGAGTCCAAACTTTTGCTATTGGCTAAACTCTGACAAGACAACGTGACAGGTATCCTCTAACCCAATCTCCCTTGGCTACTTCCATGTCCTACAGACTGTTTGAAGATGCAATGTAAAAAGGATTGAGGAACCAGCTACAAAGCCAGCTGAGGGGTGCTAAGTAGCCCACCAGTGTTCTCAATGTCTCCTCACACTCAACCGGTCTTGGATGAATCAAGAGGTAAAGGCTACACATCTTTAAGTTGCTGGGACTGTGCCCACAGGGAAAGGGTCCTGGCATTAGTCACTTTTGGTCAAATTAGTGAAAATCTTGGCCTTTGGGTTGACATCTGTGGCTTAAATGCCTATATTTTCTGTATGTTGAAAATTTAATAATTTTAGTATGATATGTCCTGGAGTTCACCATCCTGGATCTATTTTTTGAGTTACTGTGTAATCTTTCAAAAGAGAGACTAAAATCTTTTATTTCTGGAAAATAACTTGTGGGCTATAAATTTAAGTTCTGTTCCTTTCTTCTCTTTTCTTTCTTTCATTTCTCTCTCTCTCTCTCTCTCTCTGTCTCTTCCCTCCTTCCTTCCTATTTCTGGCCACTGGGAGAGGTTGGGGCTCTTGTAATGCCCTGCAGCAGCCTGCTCAATTGGTCATAATAGGCATCTTCCCATTCCCCCATTCATGAGTGCCTGATGATATCCACTCTTTACATCTAATTCTGAATACTATTGATTACCTTCATAAACTACCAGGGTAGCCTACATTCCTGGGAGAGTGTATTGATCTAGTTTGGTACAATTATTCTGCCTACAATGATCTACGTCAATTATAATTTTGCTTTACATTTGTTGCACTTACATGGTAGGGGAGATGCGGGACTCGAAGACTCAGATTTAAACCCTGATTAAAAATTATTTACTATGGTCTCTAAGATGATTGATCTATGACAGAGTCACTCTTCTAGAAGAATACTTCCTGGAAGTTCTCAGATCCTGGAAAACAGGGTAGTGCTGCTCCTGTCACACTCAGTGGATATAGAGTACTTGACTCCTAGTCAGTGGTGTGCTAGTAAATGTTTATCAATGAGCTTTCTGGAAGAAAAACAAGACCAAAAAAACCCAATTTTATAGTATTTGCTAACTAGAGTGGCTTTGAGTTGAATTTTTTCTTATACATGCTGCCAAATGCATGGAGAAAGGCATATCTAACTTTGAAAAAACTTGCATTTTCCAGTGGATGATAGCATGAGTTCCCCTAACCTCCTGGTCATCTATATAAACATCTAGCAATGTAGATAGTATGCTAATGAAATGGCTAACAAACTAGACAAGCATCTCCATGGGCTTGAAATGGAAAGAAAATACAGAGGAGGGGGTGAATTTGAATCTGAAGGTTTACTGTATTTGGGTAATGGAAATAAAGTAGTGGCAAGATGAGTTGTCTTGTGGGAAATAGGACTACAAAGTGGCACAGAAATGGCAGCCCAATATCCTGTGAGATGGGAGTCAGTTGGGGGCCGGGTATATGCCCAAGAATGATTGAAGGCTGAGAAACAAACTTCAAATACTTTCTGAATCTGAAGCTTCTAGAGAGATCTCTCCAAGAGGCTGGATTGAACAGAAATAAATACATCTGCAGGATTGAACAGAAATAAATACATCTGCAGGAACCAGAACAAGCCTAGTGCTGGCCTCTGGGATTGAGCTTTCATATCGTGTTGGACAAAGAGACACTGAACACTTAGATCTTGGGCCACTGCTGTCGTGTGTTCAGAATTCTGCAATTCCATGAAGGAGATTGGGGACAGAGAGAATTTGCAAATAAAGAGACAAAGCATATGAGGAAAATTAATACCAATACATTCTACAAATTCAATAAGCCTGATTCTACAAATCATCCATAAGACAATGCAGGATATTTAAATGTGTAATTGAATGTATAGTATTCACAGAAAGAATAGGGTTATGGAACAACAATGGGCTGATATGAAATAAATAAAAATGCATGTATAAAAATTTTCAGAGTACAAAAACATATGCCATTTTCAGAGGGAAGTATATATAAAATCATTTCAATTTTAATTCTTAAAGTGGTTACCCCTACACATTGTAACCACTTGCAATTCTATTTTACTTTTAGACTCAACTTCATAAATGTGCTATTTACCAAGCATGCAACCTTACTTTTCCCTTTCACCATGTGTGCTGATTCGAATCTGTTGTGGACCCCAGAAAAACCATGTCCTTTAATCCTCATTCAATATTGCTGGGTGGGAGCTTTTTGATTGTTCCCATAGAGCTGTGACCCACCCAATTGTGGTTGGTAACTTTTGATTAGATGGTCTCCTTGGAGATATGTCTTCACCCATTCAAGATAGGGTTGTTTACTGGAGTCCTTTAAGAGGGAACTATTTTGGATAAAGCTTTGAATCCATGCAGCCAGAGACCTTTGGAGATGAAGAAGGAAAATGCTCCCAGAGCAGCTTCATGAGACAGGAATCCTGGAGAGAAAGCTAGAAGATGCTGCCATATTCACCATGTGCCTTTCTAGTTGAGAGAGGCCTTTCTTGAGTGAAGATAACCTCTTGTTAGTGCCTTAATTCGAACATTTTCACAGCCTTAGAAGATGTACACTTGCAACTAAATAAATTCCCCTTGTTAAAAGCCATTCTGTTTCTGGTGTATTGCATTCTGGAAGCTTGCAAACTAGAACACCATCTTACATTTTTGTTATTTATTTACTTTTTGTCTTTTGAAGAAATTTATAGTTAATATTTATTTTGTGATTTAGCTATTTTAGACAAAAGAAGCATCATCCAATCCCATAGGAAGTACTTCCCTTCGAATTGCTCCCTATAGAGGTAAGGGAACTGGGCTTTTTAATTCTTCCTTAAACAGGGGTAGGCTGACCCTGCAGATTGAGTGATACTTTGGGCA
Organism: Myrmecophaga tridactyla; assembly: GCA_004026745.1. NCBI lineage: Eukaryota > Metazoa > Chordata > Mammalia > Pilosa > Myrmecophagidae > Myrmecophaga > Myrmecophaga tridactyla. Next base: position 114,023 of record PVIY010002031.1, read on the forward strand.
AGGTAGCTCCCTGTATAAGTATTTGGGATCAATTGACTGTTTTTTTCTTTTAAGATTAAGGGAGTCAGGAATCCCTCATTTGTCAAAATAAAATTACTTTATCTAGTGTATGTTGTTAGCATCAGTTCTCTAGAAAGCAGAGCCTAAGGCAAAGATGAAAGTGTTAATATTCTATTAGGAACTGGAGTCTAGGGCAGTAAGGGTGCAAGGACAAAAGGAACATGAGTCTAAGAAAGATGTTCTTACTGCATTACTGTAATGGATCTTGCCTCAACACATGCTGCAAAGAGACACAACTGGGTGCTCAGATGGGCATTCACTCCTCCGATCGGACTTTCTAGAAAATTTCCATAGAGAAACCACACCTTGGAGCAGTCCATGAAGGGAAAAGAGAAAAGGAAATTTATCTGTATAGTTCCCTGCAGTTTTTGTATCCCAATGTTGAAGTTCACTCCATAGGAAGCTAACTAGCTCACAGAAAAATCCTTCTGGAACTCTTACTGTTTGTTAGAACAGAGTTGCCTCATCCAGCACTTCAGTGGTAACTCAAGAAGTCAGCGTCGACATTTTGTCTTATGATATTTTAACCAAGACCGAAGTGGTTGGGCAACTCAGTTCAGGTGAGCTATTAATCAAGAGAAAAAGAAAGAGGTAATAAAGGAAATCTTAGCAGACACATTAAGTTTAAGTTCTATACAGTTCATTTCACTCGGGTAGAAAAATCATTTTTTATTCTCCGAGCCTATTTGGTAGTTCAGAGAACTTTTATAGTTTCAGTATTCGGTATACTATATGCTGTAGGATTTTGGTGGATATTCTTTGTTGGTTTAAGGAAGTTTCCTTCTATTCTTCATCTGCTATATTTTCCTTTTTTTTTTTTAAATAGAATGACTGGGTGCTGAATTTCTTTGGTCATGAAGATAATAATACATTTTTATCATTTACTTCTTTAATCATACTGATGGATTTTCTAATGCTAAAAATTGCATTGTTGGATAAAAATTGCTTGTGAATGACCTAGTATTTTAAAGCGCTTTGCTGGAATCAAGCTATTGATATTTTTATTAATGATATTTGCTTCTAAATTCTTAGCTTGGTTCATGATTTTCTTTTATCAATTTTTTTCATCAGTTGTTTGTATTGAGGTTATATGTGTCTTATAAAAGGAGTCAGGAAAATTTCTTCCTAATTTGTGTGAAATAGGGACTATCTGTTTCATTCTTTAAAAAGTTGGTAAAAATTTCTAAGCTGGATGTTTTTTCAGAGTAGGGGGGATTTTTTGTAATTACCAATTACATTTTCCCCCCATATTTATGAGTTACTGAAGTTTTTGTTTCTTCCTGAAATACAACATTTGGTTTTTGCAAACATTTTTCCATTTTTACCAAGTTTCTGAACTTGGTGGAGTTGCTAATAATGCTCTGTTTTGTTTTGTTTTTTACATCTAAAGTGTGTTTAGTTAAGTACTTTTAAAAATTCCTAGTATACTTTAGTTTCTACTGATTTTTTCTTAAGCTTTTTATTTTGAAATATTTTCAAGCTTACACAAAAGGTGCAAAAATATATAGAACGTAGAGAAATCCAACATAATGCCCCTTCGAGATACCCAGATCTTCCAGTTTTAAAATTTTGCCATATATGCTGTTACGTTGTATCTATCCATCTGTCTATTTTTCAATTTGTCTATATATTTATTTTCTATTTATCTTTCAAGTTTTTTTTTTTTTTTTTTGTACATGGGCAGGCACCCGGAAATGAATATCTTTCAAATTTTTAAACATTTGAGAGTAGGTTGTATAAATCATGCTCCTTGAACTTCCATGTATATTTCCTAGGAACAAAGATCCTCACCTACAGAACTCCCTTAACTGTAGTTATCAAGTTCAAGATGTTTAACACTGAAATGAAACTCACAGTCTATATCCCAATGTTTTCATATGTCCAACAATGTGCTTTGGGGCCTTCTCTCATCCATTATAAGATCCAGACCAGGACCACGCATTGCATTCAATTGCCATTGTCTCTTTAGTTGGTCTTTTTTTTTTTTAATTGTGGAAGCATTTATACAACATAAATTTCCCATCTCACACTGCAGAGCACACCATTCAGTGTAGTAACCACATCCACACTGTCAAGCGCCATCTGTGACCACAACTTTCCCATCTGCCCAAACAGAACTTCTAAACCTGTTATGCACTAACTCCCCATTCTCCTTCCCACCCCTTCCCTATTTTCTACTTTCTGGCTCTATTCATTTTCGTGTTCTAATTATTCCAAATAAGTGGAATCATACAATATCTGTCCTTTTGTGTCTGACTTCTTTTACTTCACATAACATTTTGGAAATTCATTCACATTGTAGCAGGTTCAGAATTTGTGTTGGTTTGAAACTGTTATGTACCCAGGAAAAGCCATGTTCTCTTAATCCTAATCTAATCTTGTGGAGGTAGACCTATTATTTGGGTGGGATGTGACACACCCAATTTTGGGTGGGATCTTTTGATTAGGTGGAGATGTCAACCTCTCCATTCAAAGTATGTCTTAATTAGCTTACTGGAGTCCTTTTAAGAGGGGAACATTTTAGAGAGAGCTGACACAGAGAGCAGAGAGGTGAAACGAGACACAGACGTTTTGAGATGCTAAGCTAAGAGATGAAACCCAGAGTTCGCCCAGAAGAATCTAAGTGCGAACCCATAGATGAGTCAAGAGAAAGCCACCGGAAATAGAAGCTGAGAGAGCCATTTGAAACCAGAAGCCAGGAGAGGACAGCAGATGTTGCCTTCCCATGTGACAGAGAAACCTCAGACATGATTGACTTTTCTTGATTGTAAGTATCTCTTGCTAATGCCTCCATCTGGACATTTTCATGGCCTTAGAACTGTAAACTTGGAACTTAATATATCCCCTTTGTAAAAGTCAATTTTCATTTTTGATATATTGCACTCTGGCAGCCTTCGCAAATCCAAACAGAACTTCATTCCTTTTTATAGCTGGTTAATTGTCCTTTGTGTGTATATATATATATATATACCACAATTTATTTATCCATTCATCAGTTGATTGACATTTGGGCTGTTTCCATCTTTTGGATCCTGTGAATAGTGCTGATATGAACATGCATGTACATATACTTGTTTGAGTGTTCATTTTCAATTCTTTGGGTTATATACCTCTGGGAATTCTATAGTTAACATTTTGAGGAACTGAAAAACTGTGTTCCAGAATGGCTGAATTGTTTTCTCCTTCCACCAGAAATGTATGAATGTTCCACTTTATCCACATCATTATCAACACCTGTTATTTTCCATTATTATTAAATTTAATATAGCCAACTTAGTGAGTGTACAGTAGTACTTCATTGTGGTTTTGATGTACATTTCCTTAATGACAAATGATGTTAAGCATATTTGCATGTGCTTTTGGCCATTTGTGTATCTTCTTTTGAGAAATAATTAAGTCTTTTGCTGCTTTTTTTGGGGGGGGGAGTTGTTTGTCTTTTTATTGCTGAATTGTAAATCTTCATCATATATTTTGGATGCTAGATCCTTGCAAATGTATTCTTCCACTCTGTAGATTTTCTTTGCACCTTCTTGATAATGTACTTTGAAGCACAAATGTTTTTAAATTTGAGGAAGTCCAATTTATTTACTTTTTCTTTTGCTATTCTTGCTTTTATTGCCATATTTAAGAATCCATTACCAAATCCGATGTCTTGAAGATTTACTCATTTGTTTTCTTTGAGTGTTATGATTTTGGCTTTTGTATTTAGGTCATTGATCCATTTTGAGTTAATTTTCATATTTTGTGTGAGATAGGGGTCCAACTTAATTCATTTGTATGTTGATATCCAGTTGTCCCAGCACCACTTGTTGAAGGGACTATTCTTTTCCTATTGAATTTTCTTGGCACCATTGTGAAAATCAATTGGCCATAGGTATCTGGATTTATTTCTGGACTCTCAATTCCAAAACATTGGTCTCTATGTTTATCCTTATTCTAAGACTACCCTGTTTTTATTATTGTGGCTCTGAAGTAAGTTTTGAAATTGGGAAGAGTGATTCTTCCAACTCTGTTCTTCTTTAGTTAGATTGTTTTGACTATTCACAGCCCCCAAATTCATCAATATCAGTGTGAGGATTTCCTTTCCATTTCTGCAAATAGGCCATTGGGGTTCTGATAGGGACTGCACTGAATTTGTAGATTGCTTTGGGTAGTATTGCCAACTTAGTAATAGAAAGTCTTCCAATCTACGAACATGGGATGTCTTTCCATTTATTTAGGTCCTTTCCAATTTCTTTCAGCAATGTTTTGTAGTTTTCAGTGTACAAGTCTTCCACCTCCTTGGTTAAATTTATTCCAAGGTACTTTATTCTATTGGATACCATTTTAAATGGACTTGTTCTCTTATTTCCTTTTTTTGCATTGTTCATTCCTGGTGTATGGAAATACAACTGATTTTTACATGTTGATCTTGTACATTGAAATTTTGCTAAATTTGATTATTAGCTCTTGTATCTTTGTGTATGTGTGTGTGGGAGGGTTATTTGGGATTTTCTATGAAAGTATATAATTTGTGAACAGGGATCATTTTACTTTTTTCTTTCCAGTTTGGATGTCCTTTATTTCTTTTACATGATTAATTGATTTGTCTAGAACTCCCAGGAAAATGTTCAGTAGAAGTGGTGAGAGTGGGCATCATTGTCTTCTTGAACTTGGGGATAAGTCTTTCAGTCTTTCACTGTTAAGTATGATGTTAACCATGCATTTTCCATACATGCCCTTCATAAGGTTGAGGAAAATTCTCCTATATTCTTACTTTCTTAGGTGTTTTTATCATAAAAAGAAGTTGGATTTTGTCAAATGCTTTTCCTGCACTAATTGAGATGATCATTTCTTCTCTTTATTTTATTAATAAGGTATATAACTTTGATTGGTTTTCATATGCTACACTACCCTTGCATTCTTGAGATCAATAGCACTTGGTCATGTTAATTCTTTTAACATGTTGTTAGATTTTCTTGTGTTTTGTTGAGGATTTGGGCATTTACAGTCATAAGGGATATTGTTCCATAAGTTTTTTCTAGTGACGTCTTTTCTTGCCTTTGGTATCAGGGCAATGCTGGTCTCATAGAATGTGTTAGAAAGCATTTTGTTCTTTTCTCTTTTTCAGAAGAGTTTGAGAAGGATTGATGTTAATTCTTTTCTAAATCTTCAGTAGAATTCACCAGTGAAGCAATCTGGTTCTCGATCATTTTTTGTTAATATTTTATTATTATTATTAAATCCATCTCTTTTACTTCTTATAGGTCTGTTCAGATTTTAGATTTCTTCTTGAGTCAGTTTTTGTCATTTGCACATTTATAAGATTTTATCCATTTTATTTAGCCTATCTAAGGTCATTTCTTGAAGATAATTCTGCTTAGAATTAAATGTCCAGCACTTGCATATATGGCCAACCCTCTTATCTACAAGGTTGGCAAGTTTTTATTTTTCTCTAGAATGAACACAGCCAATCTTCATGTTCTCTTACTAAGGAAGAACATGAGAACTGACCCTAGAGCATAAACTAACAGTTTTTCTCCAAAATTGTAATATGGATACAGGAAATAGCCTTTACTACTTGCCATATGCTGTCATAATTTTTTGGAATTGGTGGTGATAAATCCCTTGTTTAAGAAAACTGAAGAGTTGAGTTTTTTTTTCTATTTTGACTACCAATTTTCTTGGAAGGTCTTTCTGGTGCAGCTATTGTGCTCTCTTTCAAATTCTTCCATTTTATGAATCTAGAGGCCACATAAAATCCTTGCAGGCTTGCAAGTTGTTAAAAGCTGACAATTGCATGTAAGAACGTTTTTTATTTCATAAGAGGGAATTTAGTTTTCTTTCCATTTTTCCTTTCTCTGATTTTTTATTTTATTTTATTTCTTTAATTTAATTTAATTTTTCCATCCAGGGAGTCCTTTCTAGTGTCCCTTGTATCCTTATTTGCTCCTCTGTGATCTTTCTATGCTAGGATTTATTCCTGTTTTATAGCACAACCATAACATGGAATCCATTTGTGCTATGCTTCACCCTGATTTTTCAGATTATGCCAAGATCAGCATCCTCCTTTTCCCCTTCCTAATAAAGTTGAACATGTTTTATGTCTGTGTAAATCAGCAGTCTTTTTATTAAATATTTTGGGCACCCCTAGGATAAAAGTGGATGGTTTATGGTGAGTAAAATGTTCTCTTATCTGAATAGCTATTATATTGTTCTTTTCAGATAAAATACAATCTAGGCCAGACTCAGTGCTTCAGATTAAAAAATTTCCCCAAAATTTAATAAGGATTTACCAGTCCAGAACTGCAATATGGTATGGCTATTTGTTTTGGGTGTTTGTTTCATCTTGTGTCATGTTGAGATACAGGCACCATCCATGATGCTGTTTTCCGCTACTTCCCTCTTTACCACTGACAAAAGGCTGTAGTTGTGAAATAGGGGTGGTTCTATCTGATTAGTTAAGAAAAGTTGCTAGAGGGTCTGATCATTTTTAAAGGAAGATTCCTGGTGCTTTCCTTTAACTCCTGGATGTTATATTGTCAACTTTTTTTTTTCAATTAAGAGACTATTAACAAGGTGATTTGAAAATTAATTAATTTAAATTTTGTTTTGTATTAACAACAAAACCACAATAGCAATATCAACACTTATGTAGCATCATTTACTTTTCACAGGGCTTTTATGCCTATTCTCAAATTTCTTATTTTCAGAAACTTATATGGCATTGTACCATTTGACTGTCAAGGAAAATGATGCCCATGGGGTGTAGTGATTCATCTATAGGGTGACTGTATGTCTTGGTTTATGCCTTTTTTTCTCAGTGTTCTTATTAATAAAATCCACTTTTACTCTTTTAAGTGCCTGAATTTGGACTATAAGTAAGTCACTGAACTTCTCCAGGACAGGATCCAGGTCTCTTTAACTTCCAACTTATCTGTACAGGTAGCGAGATAGTTGCCCTTTGGCAGTTACTTCCTTCTTTAAGTGTTATCATTGTAATACTCACTGGGAAAGAAGAAAACCTATGGGAATAACTTTTTGTTTTCCCTGGGAGATTTTGAACTGTTTTCACTCTGTTATCCTTGTAATAAAAAGTGTCTCCAAGAAGCAATTTCATAAATGCACTCAAAAGACCACTTAGCACATTTGAACTGATAATTGAGAGACTTGATTTACATGATTCAGCTTTGAATTCATTAAGCAAATATAGTGATACATGCACAGTAATTTAATTCTATGTATTTGGAGTTTTGTTTTTACGTATGCTATTACAGATTGGATTGGAAGCATTGAGATAAGAAGTAAGAGAATGTATAAATTGTCATGGAGAATGAGAACTAAGTTTATTAATTTTGTTTGTTGCTTGATCTCTAACAACTAGCTTTGTATCTGATCTGGCAAATAGTAGGCAATTTATAAATACTTGTTAAATGATTTGAATGAGTAAATGAATGCATAAACAGTGATTTTGTAGAGAATTAATAATATAAAATTATTTTGGTCATAGATTATTCACAGTGAGCTGCAAAAGAATTGCTATGTAAATTAGATGGCAACAAATATGAAAATCTTAAATATAGTGAAGTAGTAAGTCTTGTAAATTTGATGGGTATATCTGATGATAGAACCCCTTATGGTAGAAATACATCACTCTTTCTACCAAATTAGTTTCTGATATCTGAATATATTGGAATTAGAATATGCAGGCTTATTTCATGTTGGTGTGGTTTGAATACCTGAAAGAACAAAATCAACAATTTGAATTGCCTATAAATGTTTATAGTGCTTGTAAAACATGATACTTAGTTTGGAATTTTGAATGGGAAGTATATTTCTTTTTTAAAGAGAGCTCAAGCAGAATGGGTAATCTTTTAATGATAGTGTTGCTCATGATACAACAACCAAAGTAATATGGAAATAATGAGACTGAATAATCATAATATACTCACCAATAAAATTATTTCAATATTTTGCAGAGGGATCTGGAGATTGTACTTTAAAAAATTGACTCTAAAAGTGAAATAGCAGGTAAAACTTGGATATTGGAGCATGACTTATCAACCCAAGTAGAAGTTTATGCACATGTGAATGTGTCTAAGTTTTCTGATTAAATATTAAAAGGAATAAAGTCATGAATGTCATAATGACCTTCTCATATATTTTAAATTATTTTTTGTTTCTTGATTGTTAGAACATAGGCATAATTTCATGTTCTATTGGAAATGAGTGCATTAATAAGAGGTCCCCGTATTTGTAGGGCCGTACCTCCATGCTAAAACTGTGCTTTGAGACTGTGCAAATAAACTTTTCCAAAAGCTTTCCAGAGTAGCTCCACTACTGGTGAATGGTCAACTTACTGTATCACTTTCCTTATTAAAAATATTTACAAAGGGTGGGCCATGGTGGCTCAGCAGGCTGAGTTCTTGCCTGCCATGCCAGAGACCCGGGTTCGATTCCTGGTGCCTGCCCCCCCCCCCCAATATATATATTTACAAAACTTTTTTATTGTTATTTCTTCCCCAAAGCGTGTGGATGTGCGACTTCAGTGAATGGAGCCACATATTTTAATTTGGGTAGCTTTGATGGAGATGTATATGTTTTCTATATAACTCTATATTACAATTTTGTTTGTCAACCAAAAAAATGGACACTTTATGTATCAAATATTTACACTTCTATTTACTCTTTTTTATAAAACATTCAGGTTAGGGATAGGATTTTATTATTATTATAATAAGATACTGATGTCATCAACATGGCAATATATGATAGCTACTTGAACCCTCTCCTCAGAGATTCATCAAACAAAACGACACGTTTAGCCAAATAAGATAAGTGCTTGTTTCTCAGCACTCATGGAGGTGAGAAGGCAGTGGAATGATACATTTAGGATACTGAAAGAGAAAAATTGCCAGCCAAGAATTCTCTATCCAGCAAAGCTGTCTTTCAAATATGAGGGGGAGTTTAAAATATTCATAGATAAACAGAAGCTGAGAGAGTTCATTAATAATTCAGCATGGCAAGAACTACAAATGAGGGCTCTGCTGGAGTAAAAGAAAAGATAGGGGAGAGAGGCCTGGAGGAGGGTATAGAATTGAAGACTATTAGTAAGGATAACTTGAAGGATAAAAGGAGAGATAAAATATATCTGACAAATAAAAGCCAAAGGATAAAATAGTTGAAGTAAGGACTGTCTTTTCAGTAATAACATTGAATTTTAATGGATTCAACTCCCCAGGCAAAAGACACAGATTAGCAGAAAGGATTAAAAAAAATATGATCCCTCTATATGTAAAGAGACTCATCTTAGACCCAAAGATACAAATAGGTTAAAAGCAAAAGGATGGATAAAGATACTCCGTGCAGGTAGTAAGCAAAAGAAAACTGGGGTAGCTATACTAATATCAGACAAAATAGATTTTAAATGCAAAAATGTTATACAAGATAAAGAAGTATACTATATATTAATAAAAAGGGCAATCCACCAAGAGAAATAACAACCATAAATATCTATGCTCCTAATTAAAGTGACCCCAAATACATGAAGCAAACACTGGTAAAACTGGAAGGGATAATAGATGACTCTGCCATAGCAGTGGGAGACTTCAACATGCCACTCTCTCTAACAGAAAGGACGGCTCAACAGAGGATCAATAAGGAAACAGAGAACCTCAGTAATATGATAAATGAACTCGAACTAACAGACATATATAGAACACTGCACCCCAAAACTGCAGAATATACATTCTTCTCAAGTGTTCATGGAACATTCTCTAGGATAGAGCCTATGCTGGGGCTCAAAACAGATCTTAATGAATTTAAAAAGATTGAAATTATACAAAGAACTGGAAAATGCACAAATATATGAATGTTAAACAACACACTCTTAAACATTCAGTGGGTCTGAGAAGAAATTGTAAGAAAAGTCAGTAACTATCTTGAGATGGATGAAAATGAGAACAGAACATATTAAAACTTTTGGGATCCAGTGAAGGCAGTGCTGAGAGGGAAATTTATAAATACCTACATTAAAAAGGAAGAAAGAGTTAAAACTAAAGACCTAACAGAAAACTGTAGAAAGTGAAGAAAGAACAGCAAACTAATCCCAAAGCAAGCAGAAGGAAAGAAATAACAAAGATTAGAGCAGAAATTAATGAAATGGATAATAAAAAACAATAGAATCAATAAAACTCAAAGTTGGTTCTTTGAAAAGATCAGTAAAACTGGCAAATCCTTAACTAGACTGACAAAGACAAAAGGAGAGAAGGTGCAAATAAATAAAATCAGAAACAGGAGTGGGACTCCAAAAGAAGTAAAATTACCATTTACCCCAAAGAAATAAAAATGGTCATAGGTAGTTGCTATGAACAATTGTATGCCAATAGGCTAGACAACTTTGATGAAATGAACAATTTCCTAGAAACACACGGACAGCCTACACCGACTCAAGAAGGAATAGAAGACCTCAAAAATCAATCACAAGTAAGGAGATCAAATCAATCATCAAAAACCTTCCAGCAGTGCAAGGGTAGTTCAGAGGCAGAATTCTTGCCTGCCATGTGGGAGACCCGGGTTCGATTCCCATCCCATGCCATCCCCCCACCCCCCACAAAAATACAACAAATGTTGCTGCAATAATGGGATAGTCATATAGAAAAAGAATGAAATGTGACCCCCACCATATAGCATACAAAAATAAAAAAACCTACCAACAAAGAAGAGCCCAGGACTGGATGACTTCTCAGGTGAATTTTACCAAGCATGCCAAGAAGAATTAATGCCATTCATGCTCAAACTCTTTTGAAAAATTGAAGAAGAGGGAACCTAGCTAACTCATTCTATGAAGCAACATCACCCTAATACCAAAGCTGGATAAATATACCACAAAAAGGAAGCTTCAAACCAATCTCTCTAATGAATATAGACACAAAAATCCTCAACAAAATGTTTGCAAATAGAATCCAAGAGCATATTAAAATAATTATATACTATGACCAAGGGGATTTTATTCTAGGTATGCAAGGGTGGGTCAACATAAGAGAATCAATTAATGTAATATGTCACATCAAGAAATCAAAAGGGAAAAACCACATAATCATCTTGATTGATGTATAAAAGGCATTTGACAAAATTAAGCATCCTCTCATAATAAAAACACTTCAAAAGGTAGGAATTGAAGGAAATTTCCTCAACATGATTGTGCTGGTTTGAAACTGTTATGTACCTCAGAAAAGCCATGTTATTTTTATCCTAATCCAATTGCTCTTTTAATCCCGATCCAATATTATAGGGTGGATTATGTTGTTTACATGATGTTGTGACACACTCAATTGTGGGTGTGATCTTTTGATCAGATGGAGATGTGATTCTGTTCATTCAAGGTGGGGCTTAACTAGTTTACCGCAGTCCTTAAGAGAGCTCATGGAGAGAAAAAATGTTCATAGATGACACAGACAAAGATGTTTGCAGATTGAGACAGAAAACAACTGAATGTTAAGCAAGGACTCACACAAATAGCCAGAACCTGAAGTAAAGAAATCTCCAGACCCAGGTGATGCTAAACTATGAGATGAAACCCAGAGTTTTGTCCCAGGGCAGCTAAGTGAGGACCCTCTGATACTTAGGAAGCCACTGGAATCAGAAGCTGGAAGCAACACAATTGGGAACAAGGACCAGCAGTTGCCAGCCACATGCCTTCCCATGTGACAGACATTGGCCTTTCTTCAGAGTCATGGAATCTTTGTCTGGGTACCTTAGTTTGTACATTTTTAAGGACCTAGAACTGTAAAGGTGTAATTTAATAAATCCTCTTTATAAAGGCTGTTCCATTTCTGGTATGTTGCATTCTGGCAGCTGTAGCAAGCTAAAACAATGATAAAGAGCTTATATGAAAAACAGACAACTAACATCATATTCAATGGTGAGAGACTGAAAGTTTTCCCTCTAAGATCAAGAACAAGAAAAGGATGTCCATTGTAACCAGTGCTATGCAACATTGTGCTAGATGTTCTAGCTAGAGCAATCAGGCTAAAAAAGAAGCAAAAGGCATCCAAATTGGAATGGAAGACATCAAATTGTCACTATTTGCAGATGACCTGATCTTATATTTAGAAATTCAGAAAAAAATAACAGCAAAGCTAGTTGAACTAGTAAGTGAGCTCAGCAAAGTGGCAGCATACAATATCAACATGCAAAAATCAGAGGAGTTTCTATACACTAGTAATGAGCTATCCAAGGAAGTATTTAAGAAAAACCTTCCCATTTACAATAGCAAATAAAAGAATCAAATATCTAGGAATAAACCTAACTGTATTAGTTTAAGCTGCCAGAATGCAATTACACCAGAAATGGAATGGCTTTATAAAGGGAATTTATTACATTAAAAGCTTACAGTTTTAAGGCCATGAAAATACCCAAATTAAGACACCAACAAGAGGTTACCTTCACTCAAAAAAGGCTGATGCTGTCTGGAACACCTCTGTCCACTGAGAAGACATGTGGCTGATATCTGCTAGTCCTTTTTCCAGGTTCCATTTATTCCAGCTTCTGATGCCAGTTGTTTCCTCCCTAAGCATCTGTGGGGATTCACTCAGCTCCTCCGGGACATAACTCTGGATTCTGGCTTGCTTAGCATCTCATGGGAAGGCTCATGGTGACATCTGCCGGGCTCTCCTCATGTCTAGCCATCTGTTCTCTCTGTCAGCCCTCCAAGCATCTCTAAAATATTCTGTCTCTGTCAGCTCTGAAGCAACTGTTCTCCAAGTTTCTGCATCAATATGTTTCCCCTTTTAAAGGACTCCAGTAAACTAATCAAGACCACCCTTGAATGGGCAGAGTCACATATCCATCTAACCAAGGCCACACCCACAATTGAGCATGCCACTTCTTCATGGAGCTAATCTAATCAAAAGGGTTTTCACCTTGCAATATTGAATCAGGATTAAAGGACATGGCTTTTTTGGGGGTACACAACACTTTCAATCTAGCACACTAACCAAAGATCTAAATTGACTTTTTGTACGCAGAAAACTACAAAATATTGCTTGAAGAAATCAAAGAAGACTTGAATAAATGGAAAGATATTCCATGTTCATGGATTGCATAGATAAATGTCATAAAGATGTCAGTTCTACCCAAAGTGATCTACAGATCCAATGCAATGCCAATAAAAATTCCAACAGCCTACTTTGAAGAAATGGAAAAGCTACATATCAAATTTATTTGGATGGGTAAGTATCTTCAATTAGTGAAAAAACATCTTGAAAAAGAATAATGAAAAGAGTGGTATCATACTTCCTGACTTTAAGGCATATTATAAAGCCATAGTGGTCAAAACTGCATGGTACTGGCATAAGATAGAATTTGAAGATGTGATTAAATTAGGGATCTCAAAATGAGTGACTATCCTGGATTATCGCATATGCCCAAAGTAATCACAATGGTCCTCATGAAAAGGATGCAGAAGGAGTTAGAGTCAGAAGAAAAGGAAATGATGATCAAGGAAGCAGAGATTCGAGTGATGTGCTTTGAAGGTGGAGGAAGAAGCCATAAACCAAGCAATGCTGGTGTCCACTAGAATTGAAAAACGCGATGAAAAGCATTCTCCCTTCACAGCAGCTAGAAGCAACCAATATTTTTGATACTTCAACTTTAGTCCAATGAGACTGTTGGACTTCTGACATCCAGAACTGTAAAAGTATAAATCTTTGTTATTTTAAGCCACTAAATTTGTGGTTATTTGTTATAGAAGCAAAAGAAAACTAATACACTTGGTCAGGACAGAGATGGCATCTGTAGACAAGGCAATGTCCTAGAGTTGCAAGATACCAAAGAAAAAGCTCTTTTTATATGATTGGCAAAACTATTATCAATTGGGGATTGAATATTGTGCACCCCCTTTTGACTTATAATTGAGAGCCTTTGATAGCTTTGAGATTAAGAAAATAATCCCCATTGCTGTCTTCACAGAAGCAACTTTGTGTCAAGTTCCTAAAGGGCAGATTTAGGCTGGCTCATTCATGCACATCATCTTCCATGTTCACATCATAAATTAGATATCACTGCTTTTGTTTTAAGATGAGGAATCGCTCCCAAAGAAGTAAATTGATGAAGGTATTATACCTAATAAAATGAAAATTGTGCTGGTTTGAAATAATGTATATACCCTAAAAAAGCCATGTTTTAATCCTAATCCCATTTTGTAAAGGCAGCCATTTCTTCTAATCCCTATTCAGTATTGTATGTTTCAAACTGCAATTAGATCATCTCCCTGGAGATGTGATTTAATCAAGAGTAGCTGTTAAACTGGATTAGGTAGAGGCATGTCTCCACCCATTTGAGTGGGTCTTGATTAGTTTCTGAAGTGCTATAAAAGAGGAAACATTTTGGAGAATAAGAGATTCAGAGAGAGCAGAGCAGAACAGCATAGCCATGAGAAGCAGAGTCCACCAGCCAGTGACCTTTGGAGATGAAGAAGGAAAATGTCTCCTGGGGAGCTTCATGAAACAGGAAGCCAGGAGAAGAAGCTAGCAGATGATGCCATGTTCACCATTTGCCCTTCCAGATGAGAGAGGAACCCTGACTGTGTTCATCATATGCCTTCCCAGATGAGAGAGAAATTCTGACTGTGTTAGCCATGTGCCTTCTCACTTGAGAGAGAAACCCTGAACTTCATCGGCTTTCTTGAACCAAGGTATCTTTCCCTGGATACCTTCGATTGGACAGTTTTATAGACTTGTTGTAATTGGGACATTTTCTTGGCTTTAGAACTGTAAACTAGCAACTTATTAAATTCCCCCTTTTAAAAGCCATTCCATTTCTGGTATATTGCATTCCAGCAGCTAGCAAACTAGAACACAAATCATGGATTCTTACTCTTCTTACACTAAAAAAATCTTCAAATTGCTTAACAAAAGAGCTGATTTTAAAAGAATCTATTAAGAAAATTTCTTGTATATATACATTTCCATATAGACAGAGAGATCTGTAGAAGGTAAGTACCTGCTCTATACATCATATTTGTGTGAATACGTTTGTGTTCCCACAGTACACAGGCAATCACCTGGGACCATCAGCTAGTGGTCAATCAAGCCTAGCTTTCTCTTTTCAAGAGTAAGTTGGTGTGTTCCTGTGGTGAAGACATGGAAACTGTGGGTCCCCAGTGATGGAAGGTAGACATCACTGTACCTTTTTAAATATATCACTCTTGGGCTTTCTCTCTAGGAACAGATAGGTGGCAATATGATAAGATAGATCTGCAACCAACTCTGCATAGGGGAGTAGGAAGAGTTCCTGCCTTAATAAAGGTCTTATGGGCAAGTGAATTAGACCAGCTCTGCTCTTGGCTCTAGGTTAGACATGTTCCTTCTTTTGTAGCATTTAAGTCTGAGCTACTAGTTAGTTTCTTGTCTCTTCTTTATATGGGAGTCTTACAACTTCTGATATTCTATCAAGCAGTGGGGACAACCAAAGCAATAGGCTGAGCCCTTGATCTTGGGGGTTGCCCCTATGAAACATCCCTGCAAAAGGTAGGCTAAGCCTACTTAAAATTAGACCTAAGAGTCACCCCCTAGAGAACCTCTTCTGTTGCTCAAATGTGGCCTCTTTCTCTAAGCCAACACAGCAAATGAACTCACTGCCCTCCCCCTCTAGGTGGGACATCAGTCTCAGGGGTAAAAATCTCTCTGGCAATGTGGGACAGAAATCCTGGGATGAGCCAGGACTCAGCATCAAGGGATTGACAAAACCTTCTTGACCAAAAGGGGGAAGAGAGAAATGAGGCAAAATAAAGTATCAGTGGCTGAGAGATTTCAGAGTTGAGAGGTTATCCTGGAGGTTATTCTTACACATTATATAGAATCCCCTTTTTAGTTTATAGTGTATTGGAGTGGCTAGAGGGAAGTACCTGGAACTTTACAGCTGTGTTCTAGTAGCCTTGTTTCTTGAAGATGATTGTATAATGATACAGCTTTTACAATGTGACTGTGTGATTGTGAAAGGCTTGTGTCTGATGCTCCTTTTAACTAGGGTATGGACAGATGAGTAAAAAATATGGATAAAAAAATAAACAAATAATAGGGGGAACAAAGTTTAAAATACAATAAAATACTAGTGGTCAATGAGAGGGAAAGGTATGATATGTATGAGTTTTTCTCCTTTACTTCTTTTTCTGGAGTGATGCAAATGTTCAAAAAAATGATCATGCAAATGAACACACAACTATGTGATGATATTGTGAGCCATTGATTGTATGTCATGTATGAAATATTTGTATGTATTTGGATGTTGTTTTATTAATAAAAATATTAAAGTTGATTAGATATAGGTTGAGAATAAGGGATTACATAACCTACTTTTAGTCTCCACCTTAGGCCAGAGGAAGAAAAGGATTCACTGATGTTTCATATTTTACTTCCCTGCTCACCATTGCCAGGGATTCGTCAAAGGGGTCTGGGATCAAAGCCATAGAGTGTCTCTGTGGAAACAGATTTGGAGATTTCTGGTTCTGAACTGCCCACTTAAATATTTTTTAATATCCATGACATGACAGAGATCTGGTATAGAAAATGTACTTAGTGAAAAAATAAATTAATGATTCATTCATTCAACAGTTTATGGATTATCCATTATGGGACAGGAATTCTTATTCAAGCCATTGGGAAAATAGAGAGAAAAAAGACAATATTCCTATTTTCATGGAATTTAGAATTTTTCCTGAGAGGACAGTAAATAAATCAGTAAGCAAATCAATGTAAAATAAAATAAATTCTGATAGTATTGAGGACTCTGAAGAAAATAAAACAAGTAACCATGATATAAAGATAGAAAGGAGAGGCAGTAAGAGAAAGCATGGCCAAGGGAAGGCCTCCTGAGAAGGGAATCCTTCCAGTTGATAAGGAAGAGCTAGCCTTGATGAGAGCTTGGAGGAGTGGTAGAAGAAGATGGTGGAGAGGTGGGCAGGGGTCTTGAAGGTAATAGAAAGGCACTTGGATTTTATTCTAAGTTTGATGGTAAGCCATTGGATGGTTTTAACCAAAGGAGAAACAGGATGAGGCTAACCTTTGTATAAAATTGCTTTATCCTCTGATGGAAAATGAATGTAGAGAGAGAGGCAGGTGTGAAAGAAAGAATGCTGATTAATAGCCCAGTAAGGTAAGAGCTCTTGGTCTGTGGCAAGTGAAATTGAAAGAAGTGAATTGAGCCAGGATTTATTTTAGAGCTAGGGCCAACAAGACCTGCTGATAGACTATAAATTACTAAGGATTGAAATGTTGGATTAAAGTCAACTTCTACATTTTTGATTTGAGCAACTGGGGGGATGAGATAGAGGAATAGGTTTTGGGAGTGTGGATATCAAAATGTTTTGGATGAACTAATTTTAAGATGTCTATTAGAAATCAAGTGGCAAGTGGCAATGTCTAGTAGACAATTGGATATATGAGTGTAGAACTGGGGAGAAGTCATCACTGGAGATAAAATGAGGGTGCACAACAGGTAGATGATATTTAAAAACTATGGTTCTGAATGGGATCACCTAGGGAAAGAATGTAGGCAAAAAAGTGGGAAACTTATCAATCCTTTGTATTGGCAAAGGTATCAAGGCACAGCACAGTGCAAGTTACATATGGAGAAAAATCACATAGACAGGTTACATAAGGAGAACATCAACCTCACAGAATTTCCCATAGACCAACAGGAATGTCTGTTACTGCTGAAATAGTTACTCTGCCAGCATAGTGCTTGGGGAACCTATTTTTAGACAATACACTGATTATTTAGTGCTGAAAGACATCCACTTGGAATCTCTAGGTTTGGAAAACCTTACACCTCCTGTCCATAAATGCATTCAAGGAATTCAGCATCACCAGTTGATCAATACACCTTTATTGAGCAGGCCCTACAGCTTAGGAATGAAAAGTATGGGCTTTGAGATTAGACTGCTAGTCCTCTGATTCCAGCTCTGTCACTTACTAACATTGTGACCTTCGGCAAATTAAATAAGTTCCTTGTGCTTTTGTTTGCCCATCTGCAAAATGGGGATGGTCACAGCATCTACCTCCTGGCATTATTAAGAGGTTTAGAAGAGGTGATACATGTCAAGCACTTAGAACAGTGGCTGACAAGTAGTAGCTCCTCAATACAGGTTTTATTATTATTATAGTTATTATTATTAATAATAATAATTTCTATGTGGCTTTGTTCTAAGTCCTCTAGCATTTACAATGATAAATTAATTTGCCACAGCACTGTTTGGCTGGCTTTAAATATGCCACATAACTTTCTCTCTCCTCTCCTTCCCTCCCCTCCTCCCCCTCCCTTCCCCCCCTTCTCTTCCCTCCCCTCTCCTCTTTTTGGCTTCTAAAAGAGAGCACTGCTTCCTCCCACTAATTATGTCCCTGTGTTCTCTATATCTCCATTAATGATCTTACAATTCATCTTGTTGCTCAAGATTAAAAGCACCACAGCCACCACCAAAAACTGTGGCCATGACTCTGCAGCATGTTTGATTCTTCCTTTTTTCTTGCCCTCCATATTAAAAAAATATATATATATGTATATGTATGTATATATAGATATACCATATATATAGATAGATGTACTGGAACCTCTCCACCCCTACCCAGTATGTTCAAAATCCATCCTCCCATCTCCATTCTCATTGTTACTATTCTAAATATATTTCCCTGATACCATTACTATATTCTCTCCCAAAGCTGATCCTTCCTCCAGGCGTTCCCTTTCTAACCAAACCTTCACACCCAGGATCATAATGCCAAAAGGCAGATCTGATTTTTTCAGCTTAAAATCTAAAAGCTTGAGATTGGCCTTCAGGGATCTTTATGGTCTGTCGCCTGCCTCTCCTCTCCCATGAAGTGTGGGTTCCTGTTCCATTCACACTGCTCTTCAGTTCTGGAAGGCACCCCATGTTCATACTTCCTGGCTTGCACACATTATTCCCTGGGAATGAAATACCCTTGCTCCCATCGCTGGACTTCATAAATCCTACCTAGTCTTTGTCAAGTTCCACAGAAGCCCTTCTTCTTCCCTAATGCCTCTTTTATCATTCTAGTCGGGTCTGTCCTCCTCTCTGCCTGCACAGCACTCACAGCTGCCTACTCGAGGACAGTGCTAGACCATAAGCGTCTTCAGGGCAGGGGCTGCATCAGGTTTATCTCTGAATCTCCCACAGCCAGTAACAAGTAACAGTTTGCTTTAGAAAGATCATGGTGAATGAATGTTGGTTGATTTGGGACTGGGTAATTTGACTTCCCCTTAATCTACTTTTAATATATTGACCTGTATCTTCTTGACCTTTGGCCTAGAACAAGTTTGAGGAGCAAGTTCAATCAAGCTATCATGGTGTAATCTTTATGTGGCCCCTACAGTCCCTAGTGGTGAGTTCAGCAGAACATGAGTAAACAAGCCCAGTGTGAACTGCAGAAACTCCTATGTCAAGAAAGATGGCATCTCATATTTAGGTAAGAAAAGCAAAACTTTTTAGTAGCTTTTTAAAGTCAAATTTTTATAATATGCTGTACCCCATTATATACAGCTGCAGTGCTCAGAATGTCCTAGCATATGACGGACAGTAGGTCTTTGCAAGGAGAGGCAAGAGGAACAAATGCGTGCCTCTCATCCATTCATTTGATAAGAATTGATTATGCTAAGCACCAATGATAAACTAGAGAGATATAATGACACAGGACCAAACATAGTCCTTCAACATTTGATAATGGAACTTCTAACCTGAAGAACCAGTAAGTCTGTGAAATGCAATAACCATTTAGGGGCCTCTATATAAGTCAGGGAAACAGACAAAGACAAAATGCTCAAGACGTAGTGACCTAGCCCTTGAGAATATTCAAGGCCTACCAAGTTACACTTATCTTCTCAAAATTCCACATCACAGACACCAAGATTATATAGTAATAAACTTAACAATGACTTATCAATTGAACCTCCCCATTCTGATATAAAGACCTAGGTTTTATGTATGAATCAGGTTGTGTCAGTGTTCTCTAGAGAAACAAAACTGCCAGGATATTTTTATGTGTACATATTTATATTTAATATATATTTATATTTAGACAGTAAACATTATAAAAATTTTTAGAAGTATCATGTAACTGTGAGGATAGGGCAGGCCACAATTGGGAACTCCAATGAGGGTTTCCAATGAATTTCCCAGGAGAAGCTGTTTGACTGAAGTAGAGATGGAAATTCCCCTTCTGACTGCTGATATCATTAATTCTCCCTTTAAAGCCTTCAGCTAATATGA
Source organism: Myrmecophaga tridactyla (assembly GCA_004026745.1). Lineage (NCBI taxonomy): Eukaryota > Metazoa > Chordata > Mammalia > Pilosa > Myrmecophagidae > Myrmecophaga > Myrmecophaga tridactyla. The sequence continues at coordinate 134,343 of PVIY010002031.1, forward strand.
AGACACATCTTTCATTGTTGAAAGCAATTTCTTCAGTTGATTGTAGATGCAATCAGCCATAGAGGCAATCAACTTACTGATGATTTATATCCATGAAATATTCTCCCAGTAACGAGCAGACCAGTGCTTACTTGACCAATCAACTGGACACCATAACGTGGCCAAATTGACACATGAATTTATCCATCATACAGGCTACGCTTGTTTAGTTTACCATTTGAGTAGAATTTTAGACAACAGCATTTGACACATTCTCTTTCTTGTGAACCTTTAAGTTCTTTTCAATATTGTGACTTGGTGAGTGAGTGAGAGAGTGACTATTACATTGAAGTTCCTCCCTCACACATTACAGCCTCTTTCCTCAAGGGTTCAAAGCCCAGGTGAAAGTAACATGTAGGGAAAATTTAGAGAAGATTGTTCAGAACTCTAGGTTGGTTCTTCTTCCAAACAGAAGAGAAGGGCACCGTTAGTGGGAAGACAGTAGTTCCAGAAGGTTTAATGGAGGAGTTGAGTGGAGTTATTAAATAGCAGACAGGTATATGGGCAGTCCCTTTCATCTATGCGGCACTGAGTCTTCCCAGCTCCTCCAGCTCCATGGGTTGTGCTATGAGAAGGTTTTGTTTTGGAGAAGAGGAGCCTGTCCAGATGGGAGAGAAGTATAAAGAAAGGCACGTGGTCCAGGATGTCTCTCACGTGTCTGACCAACTTGTGGGATGGGACTATTGGAAAGCAGCAAGGCTGGGTAGACTGGGCCTGGCCCCTCTTACTGGAAAGTTCATGCGTTTGTCTAGCATGCTCTGGCACTTAAATGCCCCCAGGAAGGATAAATTCATTGTTCCATGGTCTACTTCTTGGAGACTAGTGTTCCACATCATTGTACACCTATGTATTGCTTTAAAATGGAAGTGTTTTTATGTACATAAGACTAATAATAATTACTACACTTTATAAGGCCTGACTGTATATGGAAAGTATTGTACTCTGATGTTATCTAATAAACTCTTGAAACAGCTCCATGAGTTAGGTAGTGCTATCTCCTTTTTTTATAGAGAAGGATACTAAGGTCCATGTAATTTTCACAACAAAACCCTTGTTTTGAAAAGCATTTCTGGACCATTTGCTTGGGAAAATGCAGCAAATACCTGCCAAAGGTGATGTGGGCACAAATTTCCACTTCCAAGTACATTGTTTCCATTGCCACATAAACTCAAAAATACTCCAAGGACAAAAGTAGAAGAGTAAGTATGGGGGGGCCCTGCCTGTGGGAGACCCAGGGCTTGAATGTCAGAATTGCTATTCCCCAGCTGTCGACTTGGGCAAGCTAATTCACCTCCTTGTATCCCAAAACACTAATCTGCTAATATGCAATTAAATAGTGTACCTCCTCTAAGGGTTGTTGCAAGGATTAAATTCTGGAAGGCATGTGAAGCGCTTTGCACACAGTAAGTTCTTAATAAATGTGAGCTCTTTAACCTCACCATCACCTTATTTTTATTTTCATCCCTATTTATATCTGAGGACAACTTTGAGTTTAATTCAGGTTGAAATAAATTTATTAAGGAAGAACTCAAAAAAAGGTTGATTTATATTCTCAAATCCCTTGGGATAATTTATCGTTTCAGTTGTTTCTTTCAACAGCAACAAGCTTGCTTATGTGTTCTTTTTTTTTTTTTAAACTTTTTTATTAATTAAAAAACTTAACAAAAGAACATTAATATATCATTCCATTCTACATATACAATCAGTAATTCTTAATATTATCACATAGTTGCATATTCATCATTTCTTAGAACATTTGCATCGATTTAGAGAAAGAAATAAAAAGACATCAGAAAAAGAAATAAAACGATAATAGA